>BMAO01038548.1:69607-97302 GCA_019973975.1 Trichonephila clavata
TCGCTAGTAGTTTAGAACCACCTTCGGTATAACCTAATAATGTGTTTCGTGGAATAATCCATAATGTCCATAACATTCTGATTGACAGAAATATAAACTGTGACGACAGCAATGGGTTTACCATTAGGTAAAGTGCATCTCAGGCACATAAATCTTCCAAATTATATTTAGTTTGGGAGACGTACTGGGTATTTCTTCTCACAAAATCATCAGGATTGCCAATAAACTTATGTTGTGAATCGTGCACGCTTTGATAGATGGAGATAGATTATATTTATATATTAACAAACAATAAATGCTAGGAAGAAAAACAGTTACTTCATAAAAACATTAAGTAAACATTTTTAAATAAAAATTTAAGAGAATATTCATTTAAATTTTATGATATATATGCCTTTTACTTTTCATAGTTTATTAGAGTAAGGATTGCTGTGATGACACTTTGGACTGCCTATAATTTTTAGAAAACGAACAAACTTTTTGCAATAACACATTTTTTTTACACGAGCACTTTTTAAATTCTTGTCCAGTACCGTAGCTTTGAGCTGTTACATCATATCGGAAACTTCAATGGAAATTTTCGATGACATATACTGATTGATATTTAGAGTACAATTGTTATTTTCGGCCATCTTTAGTTCCTTATCAGAAAAATCCTTCCAAAAGCAAGAACTATTGAGTGTCTTATTTCATACTTTAATGATCAAGCAATCGTTATTCTATAACATACCTAGTTAAATCGTAGAATTCAATCATTTTATATGCTGACACTGACTTTTCCATCTATTTCATGAAATACCTAGTTATTCTATGAAATAACGGATTTCACATTTTAACGGTAACATATACATGACTTTTCATGACTAAATTGTAAAACAAAATGAAAATTTTAACTATACAGTAGCAGTGGTGGTATGCGACAAAAAATACAAAGACACTGATTATTGAAACATTTTTATTTCAATAAAACATATTCTTAAATGCAATGGAAATAAAGTATGAAATGCGGTTTTCAATAAAAACAAATTATTTATACAAAAATGCGTGCATAATATTACCTAGTTCTGAAGTTAGCACAAAGCCCCACACTAATTAAATAATGTAAATGTATTACAAAGACAGCCATGAAATATTCTATTCTAACTTAATTGGGTATAGTTTCTTGTGAACAATAAATTTAATACGTTCACAGTAGCAGATTAGACTATTTTGGCATAAAGATTTGCAATTTCATCTCTCTCTCATTCTAATTTTCCACTATATAAATTTAAAAACAATATAATAAGGACAAGATATATCTAGAGTCTGCTTATAATAAAAAAGGGCTCTAAAATTTCCTACCAACGAAATGGCTCAAACCAGTTCGTCTGTTCAGGTCGAATTCTTTAACTTGCACTTTCCCATGGTCTGCATTTTCTAATGTTGAGTTATTGAAGTATTGAATGAAGCTTTAAGATCCTCACATACGCTATAGTTCTTTCACATAAGCGGTTGATAGTTATACAATGTTGTGTACTAATTAAAATAAGGTTTCTTACTCAAAGATTTCCAATTGCAAGAATTGATCTTTAATATTTTCTGAGCCAATGGAAAAATTTGTATAAAATTTGATTTCAGTAGCTTCGACTTTGGTCAAGAAAACCCAAACTGGTAAATATTTGAAATGCTAAAATTCACTTTAATATTAGTTATATTTTTCGTAAAAACGATTAGTTAAGAAATATTCTCTTAAAAGAAAAATGTGGAAACATTTATTTGATGGTGCAAAATAAAAAATTTCGAGCAGAAGTTTTTTCTAGAGCGAAATATCTGACACAGATTTAACAATAGGAGTCATTTGTAAGCATAAGCAAGAAAAGAATTTTATAAAACTTTTTACAAATGTGGTACACAGTTTTAGGTCTCATACTCGAATTTCTTTTCTTTATTAAACAGATGTGTTAAAGTGTCGAAGGCATCTGTTTTGCTTTTTCAATTCCCTTTTGAAATCGTTGTTTAAAATCAAACCATGACATGCAATCAGAGACAATTTTTCCAATTCCGGAAACCGAATAGATTTAAGACAACCTTCATTAGTTATTAAATTATTTTGGCTTAAATTTAATTCTGTGAGACGTTTGAGATTAGACAACGGTATTGCAGATTAGGAATCAGAATGATTTTCAAATTCACCAGTCAACCCTGAATCGGATATTGTTGGGCATGATTCAAGTATCAAACATTCCAAAAGTGTTAAATTTTGACAAATCATGTTTAAAGTTTTATCCGAAACACGAATGTCTGAAGCGTTTAAAAAGCGAATGTTTGGGTTGCGCTGCAGTAATTCAAAAAGTTGACCATCTTTTATAGTAGTTGTAGCCATATCCAAGTACTTCAGTTTAAAGGTCTCGAGGATTGACATAGCCATTACATAAGTGACATATGAAATATTTAAACATCGAGAGAGGTCTAATTTTACAAGATTCCGCAACCGAAATATTTCAACGATGCACGGGTCAATCTCTTGGTTGCTCCTGATGATCAACTCTTGAAGATTTGGCAAACATTCACAGACAACAAAAACTGTATCATCTGTTACATGCAATGAGACAGACAAATCAAGAGATGCAAGGAAAAGCTGGTTTTCACAGAACTGTGCTATGTAGTCTGAATGCAAGTTAATAGGAAATGATATGCTTCTCAGATTTAAACCCTAAATTTTAGAGATAGTTAATACAGCCTCTGCTGACAAGTTTGAGCATGTAAAACTAACATGCGTCAATGTGTTTCTGTTTTTTCTATTAACATTTCTATACTTCCAAAAGTCAAAAATCTGTCTGAAGGATCCTCTTCCAGTTCTCCTTCATCATAAAATATCTTACACAACTCCTCTCCGCATAGTACGTTGGCACCAAATGTTAATTTTTCTAGAATACATAAAGATTCATGGAGTTTACTCATGTCATAATCTGACAGACCAGAAGACATGTGTAATTTTAATGTAGTAACATTAAAAAGTGAAGCAAACAAAAAAAGGACGTTAGAATTTTGTACATCCAATGTCTTCAAATTATGACAATGCAGGATTCTACCTTGTATTTTGGATTTACATTTGCCCCTTTACCAATTTTGCAGTCAATAAATGATAGAGTGCCGAACTGTTCGTCGTATTTCATCAAGAATTCTACCACACAGGACCTTTGATGACGACTCTATGAAAGGAAAACCATTGAAATCGTCGTGTCATGCAAGAAAATAAGTTTAGCGCTTCCTTAATTTTTCCTGAAAATTGAATTTCGACGTCACAGAGCAGCGGAGGACAGTCAATAATTTGCAACCACTTCTTACATACTAGAGAGGCTGTCAATCTGTTGTGAGCATTTAAGGAATTGAATATGCGTGTCAGAGCCTGGAATTTAATAAAGTCATAAATGGATAATGTTTTTATATCCCAAATAACAATAGTAAGCGAATAGAAATGTTTTCTTAACTAGTTTGATATCATGGGTGTACGCTCTAAGCTCTGTTTGGTGCGCTAGGGGAATCACGCCAAGCAGGGCTTGTTTTCGCTGGAACAGAATCCAAGATGGCGGCGTAGCGGTAACAAATCACCAGGAAAATAATTTTAAATAATTGTTTTGAGATACATTGGAATATACTTCAAATGAAGAATATAATAAGAGATAGAGAATAACCAAGATCAATAAATAATAGATAGCAATATAATATAAAAAATTATATTTACTTATACTAATTTTAGGCAGTATATACAAATCCTATATGATATGGTTTTACACTAAATATTATAATATATGATATAGTATTAATTATTATAGATAACATTCATAATATAATTTAAAACAGTAATTATAAAAAGAATAATCATATTGTAATATAATAAAAATTATATGCAATGCAACATGATAATTATAAGTAACTAACATAATATTATAAATAACATAGTATAATAATACTTAAAAAATTATAAAGATTATATGATTACATAATTGTATTTTCATTTTATATTATTAATAAAATAATAAGTGCCGAAAACTTGCAACATTCCAAAAACTGCAAGTTCCTGAAATGAATTTCATGGAACAAGGAACGTTCAAGAAAGCCTTTTTAAAAAGTAAAATAAAGTTGAAATGTACGATTTATAGCAATAATTAAAATAAGCACTAATTTTTTGGAAAAAAAAATATCCCGATACTTACCAATGATATTAAAAAAATCCATAATTTAAACAGCACAAAATACAATAAAAGACAAGCATATAGCTTAAATAACAAATGCTTGAAAATGGTTCAACTTTAAAAAAAATCGAATTATAATCGTCTGAAATTAATAGGGGAAAAATAAAAAAGTTATCTCCCTAGCAATCGCATTACCTTACGATAAAAATATCAAGGTAACCATATATTCATGTTATCGCCCATCTTGGCGAACATAAACTTGGTGCGTAAGCCCATTGCATCAAACTAGCACCTATTTATATTTAAAAGAAAGTCAAAGTTTTGACGTATTTAAAATGTAATCAATGACAAATATGCATTTAAAATCTATTGACTTTTAATGATTAGAGATTGATGAAAATAAAATCACTAAGAAGCATTGAAAATAACAGCTGCAAAAGCATTGAAACTTCCAATCTCACTCGTTTCAAAACATGTTGCTCCAAAACTATAAAATAGCAATTGAGCAATGCTTGTCGATTATACAACGGTAATTTCACAACAATGCTCAACGTCACACACAGTATTAATAATATATATAAAAAATACATTTACTAACTAGAACTGAAGCTTCATTCTTTGATCATTTAAACAAATGCTCATAAAACTCTTTGCGTTCTACATATGACGCGAGGACAATTCTCAATGTCAGTATTAATAATATATAAATAAATACATTTCCTAACTAGAGCTGAAGCTTCATTCTTTGATCATTTAAGCAAATGCTCATAAAACTCTCTTTGCCTTTTACATATGACGTGAGGACGTAAACATTGGTAATCCATCAAAAAGCTAAATTTTTTAAGATTTGCGGGGGAAAAAAGTTTTGAAATAATGTTGTAAACGTTCTTTGGTAGCAAGTGAAAAAAAATTAATATAAATATGAGAAGATTTTTATACCACTAGAGGTAATGAAGATATGTCTCGAGTCATTGCAAAATTTCATCAAATTATTCAAATGAAAGTTTCCAACTGTCTATTTCTGACTGACACGCACCACTTAGGGCTCGTGGTTTCGAAAAGGACCGATCCTAAATATGTTTCTTTTCATAAACAAAAGAATCTTCTAAATTCAGATCATTTCTATTGATGCTGCGTTCGAATGATTGAGAAGTCATGTACACTTAGAAAAGATCCAAAGAGGGGGAGGACGCAATGACATTCCTTTTTTTGTAAGGACAAATTAAAATATTCTTTGGGAATTTAAATAATGATATAGACAAATACAATGAGAATGTTAGTTATGTTATTTAATAAAATTATACGCATTGCATATCGTCGAAAATTGGTTAATTTATTTTGTCAAAATATTTTTGAAATCATGTGGTTCAAATTCATGCTTGATAAAGTTAACGAGCCTTATTCATTGCTATCAGTTTTTTTTGTCTTCTTTTTGTTGTATAGAACAAATCATACCTTTGTGTATTATCCGAAAATAAATTTTTTGAACCACAATCAATAAATGTGGTTGACTCGTTGACTAAGTCGAAACCGTCACCGGTACTCTATTATTCGAAGCTCCCGAGAATTCTTTATGCTCCCGATCCTTAAAGTACTTCCTTATATCCTTATATCCTTGGACATGTTTGTCTTCGTATGGTAAAAAGAAGTGAATTAAATGTTGAGTCATACATGTGTTTTGATCGATTGCTTAATAGTGTCCCAACATGAAGCGACACCAGGCCTGTTTGTGACAGACTTCTTAATTTTGATCCACGCTCAAGTGACGAAGACAACACTTGGGTTGGCATACCACTAGCCATTCTTATCGCCCAAGCAGTGGCGGCACGAGACCTGAACTTAATGTGGGCAAGATACATTTCGCGAGGCCCTCTGATAGCGTAAGTAAAGGGTTAATAAAATAAAAAAGCAATTTTTATTCATGAAGAAAAACCAAAATTTTCCCCATATTTCTTTGGCACATTAAACAATAATGAAAAAAAAAGTAAAAATTAAAGGAAACAGAAATTTTCTACTTTTAGTTTTGCTGAAATTCTTAATGATTGGTTCGTAATTTATCTTAGATGCTATATCTGCCTCAATACATAAAACTGCCAAAGCTGAAAGTCATTCCTGATCCATTGAATTTCGTAACAAATTTTTTATCACCTTTGGTTTTGTTAAGCTCGTCTCAGCAGAAGCGGTATACTTACAGGTATCGTTAACAAAATTCGAAAGACAATGTAAATATTTGAGAAAATTTCTTTCAAATTGTTTTCTATGACATATTGGAGCAGATGTTTCACGTCTCTATTGGTATTGGAGGAATTCAGGATCGGATGTTTTGTAATTATTCATAAAATTCGTAAGATTGCTCTCCCCTACTTGCAGGACTGTGTGTAAATCTTGAGACTTTTTCAGTATCTGTTCTTTTGGAAAATTTTAAAGCTTATTTTTAAGTCATAGAGAAAAACAAAAATTTCAAAATGATTTAAAGACATTAATCTTGAACCCATATTGCTTATCACAGAATCAATCATGGTATTAAAAAGTCTATTTCATTCCGGCTTTTGACAGACTCTATAACAGGAGTGGGCAGACTTTTCCAGGGTACGGGCTACTTCTAATTTTTTTCAAGGTGTTGCAGTCCACCCAGTATCAGTGGCACACACAAAAGGGGGGAGGATCCACGGGTCCGGACCCTCCTCCATAGTCCATGATTTTTTTCGATCAATTATATTCCCATGTATACTGTACGTAAAATTTAATTATATGCTATTAATAATTTTTTATTAATTAATGCTAATTATTTTTTCAATAATTTATTTCTTGCTGTTCTTTTTTCCTGACAATCTACGAAATGAAAAAAAGTGTTTGGCAGCGTATAGGAATAAGAAATGAGAATGGTAGACATTCTCTCTCAACCCTGAACCACCGCACCGCGCCCCCTTTGAAAAATTCACGAGTGTGCCCACTGCCCAGGGTCGTAGGTGTGATCAGGTAAGGAAAAAGTCAACAATATTTATTATAACTTAATACTACATACGTAAATAAAATGAAAAACTCATTTTTTTTAAAACCGCGTTTAAAGCAAAACGTAAAATACAAACATAATAATAATAGCCACAAATATAATATCAAATGTTGCATTTATTATCAAACAATTCAAAATATATAAAAAAATAAATCATTTTCATCTGAAGTTAGTTCTTGTAATTATAGTCAGTAGAAGACTTAGTCTACGTACTGTCTGTCAGCTAATTTTCCATTTTTCCGTATACACTTACTAACGACTAATCTTCAGGTGGTCACTCCAAATTGTCTTGGAGGTCCATCGAGATCGACGTAATACCCACCCCGGCTTTATACAATGAGCCACAAAATTGAGTCTACACCTCTAAAACTTTTAGACTTCTTCCAATTACAAATTAAATATTAATTTAAAATAGATAATTTTTTTATCCTAGATACTTTAACTTCTGCTTTACCATCCTATAATAACACAATTCTATAGTTAACTTATTTATTATGAAAAAAGTTAAGCGCTTCGAAGAAAAGATAGAAAACCATGCCACAAAATTGAGTATACACTTCTTATATTTGTTAATTTTGCCACCACTTTTTTTAATTTCAAATTTTCTTTAAAGAGTTTCAGGAGTAGCTGCTGCCTATAACACGTGCTATTGCACTTCAATGCTTTTAAATAGTATTTTTTCTCATTAAAAATCGTAAAATGAGCTCTTGTAGAGAAACTACTGAATCTGAACGTTTATTGGTTGTAAAATGGTCGTAAGAGGGAAAATCTCTTCGAGAAATCGCTTCGTTGATTGGTGTAACTCATGTTTGTGTCCAAAAAAATTCTACAGAAGTATAAAAAAACATGATCTGTGGCCAATATTCCTGGTAGAGGACGTAAAGAAATACTGAGTACTCTACAGCGAAGAGGAAGATCATTCACTCAGTAAAGAAAGATCCGCGGGCGAGTGCCTCTAAACTAGCTTTATCGATGTCCTCTACAATCGGGGAAAAGATCTAGGATGAAACAATTCGACGTACCCTTCCCCAATATGGGTTTCATGGCCGTACGCCAATACGAAAGCCACTCATCAAGTATGTGAATAGACGAAAGAGAATGATTTTCCCCAAAGAACATCGTTTAAAGCCTATTTCTTTCTGGAATACTGTAATATTTTCTGATGAAAGTAAGTTTAATCTTTACGGAAGCGATGGACGATTTAAAATATGGAGAGAAGCTGGGAAAGCACTGGCACCTAAAAACACCATTAAGACAGTAAAGTTCGGGGCTGGATCTGTCCTCGTTTTGGGTTGTATGTCGGCTGGAGGAGTTGGGGGGAGAGCTTGCTTTTATTGATGGTATTATGGACAAACATGTATATTTGGGGATTTTAAAGGATAACTTAGAAAAAAGTGCCAGTAAGTTGGGGCTTGGTTCAGGCTTCATATTCCATCAGGACAACGACCCCAAGCATACAGCGAAGGTTGTGTAGTTATACTTGCTGTACCACTGCAGGAAGCAATTACACACTCCAGCCCAGTCTCCAGACCTAAACGTCATAGAAAATTTGTGGTCGCAATTAGAGAAAGCTGTACATGAGCACGAAATCACAAGCAAGGGAAGTTCTCAAGAAGGTTCTGAGAGAAGAATGGGCTAAAATTTCTGTTGAAATCACTAAAACACTGGTAGAATCTATGCCCAGAAGATTACAAGCTGTAATTCAAGCAAAAGGTTATTCAACAAAATATGAATTTGTACGTTAATAGGAAATTAATAAAGGTGTATACTTATTTTTGTGGTGTTGTTTTTCCTCTCGTCTCGGATCTTTTATTTTTTTCGTAAAAAATAAATAAACGTAACAATTTTATTAGTATAGTACGGTAAAGCATAGACTAAATTATATATGGTAAAAATTTCAATCATCTTAAAGCAATACTTAATTTAATTGCAAAAAGTCTCTAAGCTTCTAAGGTGTATACTCAATTTTGTAGCTCACTGTAAATTGATCGCCGCCTTCACAATCACATAATCAAACACTCTTTTCTTTTTGGCTACCTTTCTATTTTCAAAATCTTTTGGCAAATCATAACTGCTTTTCTCAATAAACTTACGAGCGTTAGACAAGCATCTTACTAATCCAGTTTGTCGATACTCCTTGATCCAGCTACAAAATGTACGCAAATGTTCAAGAGTAATGCATGAATTGGGCTTGTACATTACCATCGCGTTAATAACTTATACCATACATGTAATGATACGATAAATTCCAAATTTGACATTTCATTTAAAACAGTATAGTAATCACTGAGTGAGTCAGATTTTTCCGTTTTGTTTAAGTTTTCCATGCCTTCAACAACATCATCAAATTGAAATAATGTGGCCTTCACCGCTTCGATTCTGCTTTCCCATCTTGTTTCTGATAAAGGCTTGATAATAAGCTTTAACTTTTCTTTGATAATTTTCCAGCGTTTGCTAAAACTTGAAAATAGCAACAAAAAAAATCTGAATAAAACCAAATATTTTTTTTGTTGCCACTGACGAATTAGCTGCGTCTACCAATAAAAGATTCCCCAGTTATGACAGCTGCAAGGTGTGAAAAATTCCCTGGTATTTATATTTAATATTCGAGTTTTAACTCCACTATTTATGCCTACCATATTTGCACCATTGTCGTATCCTTGTCCACGACAGTTCTGAATATCTGCCATTTTTTTCTAGTTCTCCGAGTAATACATTGGTCAAATATTCTCCAGTCATTTCAGTGACAGCAAAATATCAGATCAAGTTTTCTTCTATACTTCCAGTTGATGTACTACAATATCGTTAGGTGACCGACGTTTGTTAAATTCTACTACAGTCTAGTGCAGTTGAGTAAAAAAAATATTTTGTCTCTTTTTTTTTCCCCACCAATCACTTCACTGGTAACTGTGTTTGACATGATTGTGATCACAATTCATTTTGAATATCGTGGCTTAGATAATGGTGTGCAAATTGTTTGTTATCAATGCGATTTATGTGTTCCTGAAACGTAGGATCATATTTAGATATCAATTTAAATAAGTCTATATGAAGTTTGTAGAATTCTTAGTGTCTGTGTCCGTTTTGGAAGATTATCTGCGATCTCTAAATGCCAGATTAGGATAGGCTAAGAAATTTATGATAGCAATTAATCTCTCAAAAAATTGTATAAATGTTTTTGAGATTCAAGAATTCGCCTTTCGTTTTCTTGGTCTATTGTTTTTCCCTGCTTTACTCCCTTCCCTAATGTTATGCATTGGAATATATAGGTCATATGTTCTTTAATATTCTTAAATGTTTGTGTAAAATAATACTTAAGTGTTTCCAATCACAACACCCGTCCTGTACCATTTGAGTTTGTCAATCGCCAAATAGTCTGCATGGAAAACAGAAAACCTTATTTTTAGAACTTGAATAAACCAACCAGCGACGACGTTGAGTTTCCCCATTATTTAGTTTTCTTGAGGAATTAAAATTGGGAAGTGTCTATGATCATCATCTTTAGGATAATATTTATCACTGTTATTTAACTGCTGTGTGGGACCACTTTGAACTACATCATGACCGGTGAGCATCTGTAATGAGAAACATACACAATCCTTGGTCAGAAATGGAAAATGCTTGTTTCACTATGTCAGTGGCATCTCTTTTCACGGGTGAAGAACTAATCTCAATCTCTTCTTCTTGATTGTGACTTATGTTACTCAACTGAACACAGAAATCACAACGTCAGATTATGGTTGACAAACTTTTGATCTTATTCCTATTTCCGATTTTCGTCGTTCGGTATCAGTAGTCTGTGCATCTGGAATAACTTCCAAATTCAACGGAGACTCAGATACGGATAAATGTTGTTGAGAAGTCGAAGGAACTGATCAATTTGATTCTGTACTGCAGATTCAGTTTGATCAAGAAATTTCATCATACCCGAACTTTAAACCTGCTTGGATACAACTCTTTCTGCTTTTTTCTCTTTTTGCTGCATTCGATTCCCATTTTCTCCCTTTATCTCTATCTCTCTTAGTGCCTAAGTCTGACATGATTGATGAAAAACGGCCAGTACCACTGTTATTTATTCTCACATCAAATACTTTTAAAATTTATAATATAATAAGAAACATGAAACGAGACTGCATCTGCATGCGATACTTTAATCGGCTTTCTAATGATGGGAAGTCCAGAACTATATGCCCCGTCCCTGACCGGGGACTCCCCGCACGATAGCAACTTAACTCCAGCTAATTTTGCCACTCTAAATATGAACGAATGAGTGGAAACGACACAGTTGAGAAACTTTTAATAAAAGAAAATGGAAAACAATATTATCACGAATTATTTATTCATATGTGCTTTCATCCACCGATAAATAGAATACCTTTTTTTAAATAGGTTGAATAATTAATGGGGAACCTGCTTCCGGCAGGGAAGCTTAAGCTCCTATCATGCGAAAAAGTGGGAGTTGCTTGGGTTAAGCTGTACCTTAGCCCGTTGGTGAATTTGAGATCATGAGTAAAAAGAAAATTAAATTTAGCTTGATAGAAAAATACTTCTGTGAATTAAGAAAAATACAGTAATAGTTCAAAAAGGTGTTAGGAAATTTATAGTGAATGTCTTTAAATTAATGTGTGGTGTGTTATTGTTTGTGGAAGTAGAATTTCTATTTCGACCGCTGTCTAGTCCGGAGAGTAGAAAGGCCAACTTGAATTCAGGGTGAAGTGGAGAGAACGAGCGACGCACAGAACCTGCACTTTCGAAATCTGCCCTCGGTCTGGATGGTTGCCGCGCTGAAGCAGCTTAATATATTTTTCTTTTAAAGCCGATGTTCATTTTTTCTCTATCTTATGGCGAAAAAGAGATAGAGAGTTGAGAATTTTCTAATTATTCAATCATAAAAAACTGTGGCATGCACTGATGGATTTTGTTTACTTTTCGTTTAATTTATTTCGGCTTTGAGGCGCGAGGCCGTGGGCAGTGGCAGACACAGCCCACGCCTTACGCCGCCACTACCCCCAAGCCAAATTGAGGATTATGGGACTCTATAGATGTGGTTTGCATAATCATGTATAATCTCTATGTATAAAAATGAATGTGTTTCTGTCTGTACTCGATAGATTCAAAAACCATACATCCAATCACCGCGAAAATTTGGGAAATTATTAGGTATATCACCGGGAAGGTTTTTGAAAAAAAATTTTATAATCAGAGTTGGGGTTCTAGGAGCTCCCGAAAAAACATCCCAAAACTATATTTATGAAGGAGAAAAGCGACTCACTCACACACTTACTCACTGACTAATCACGATATCTCCAGAACTATTAAACCTACAGACTTGAAAATTGGTAGACATGTTTCTTTCATGATGTAGAGATCTGCGAAATTCGAAACGCAAGGGGCGTTACCGGGGTTAAGGCACGTTGTAAATAATTCTTTCCACTTTTAAGCTACTCAACGTACAATCTTGAAATTGGGTAGGTAGATTCCTTTCATTGAGTAGAGATCCGCTACAAAATGAGTTTGGTGAAAATCGACCCCCAAGAGGCGTTGCGGGGTATTAGAGGGCGTTATAGATATATATTTCCTTTTTTAAACTATTAGACGTCAGCAGATTCTTTTCGTAGAGTAGAGATCAGCTGCAAGATGGGTTTGGGGAAAATAGCCCCCCCCCCAAGTGGCATTGCGGGATATTAAGGAGCGTAATAGATAAATAATTTCGTTTTTAAACTACTTGACCTACCAGCGTGAAAATTGGTAAAAATGTTTCTTTCATGGAGTGAATATCCGCTACAAAATGGGTTTCTGGAAAATTGACCCCAAGGGGTGTTGTGGGGGGTTAAGGGGAGATATAAATAAATATTCCGATTTTTAAACTATTCGATGCACAGTATTGAAATTTGGTAAACAGATTCCTCTCATAGAGTAGAGATGCGCTACAAAATGCTTTTCGTGGAAATCAACCTCCAAATGGCGTTGCGGGCTTAAGGGGCGTGTTATAGATAATTATTTCCATTTTTAAACTACTGGACGCACTGTCTTGAAATACGATGATCAGAATCCTTTCATGGATTAAAGATCCCCTATATAATGTGTTTTGTGAAACTCGACTCCAAAGGGGCGCTGCAGGGGCTCAAGGGGCGTTATACATAATTATCTCTATTTTTTACTATTAGACGCATAGTCTTGAAATTTTGTAAGCAGATTTTTTTTGTAGAGTAGAGAACCGCTACAAAGTGGGTTTCGCGAATATCGACTACCAAGTTTCATTTCGGAAGATTACGGGACGTAATCGATAAATATTCCCGTTTTTAAACGTTTTAAACTGCTTGAAAATTGGTAGGCATATTCCTTTCATGGAGTAGAGGTTCTCTAATAAAGAGTAAAACGAAAATCGACCCTTAAGGAGGGTTGCAAGGGGTCAAGAGGAGTTATAGAAAAAAATTCCTGTTTTTGAATTGTTAGACCCCTTTACTTGAAATTTGTTAAGCATGTTTCTTTTGTTGAATAAGGATCCACTATAAGAATGTATTCTACGGACAACATCTCCTGAGGAGCAGGGGGTTACTGATGCGTATTGACAAAAAATTTCCTTTTTTCGAACTATAAGGATTATAATAATAAGATTTGGTTTGCATTTTTCTTTTGTTGAATTGAAATCCGCTAAGAACAGTTATTTTGGAAAACGACTCTGAACGGGATTATTGAGAGTAAAAACTTCGTTTTTTTCCCCCTGTTTAGATTTAAACTTGAAATTTGGCTTTCATGTTCATTTTACAGAGTAGACATCCACCGAAAATTGGTTTTGCGGGAATCCACTCCGTTATAGGGTTACGAAAGTGCAAACATCATTCCATACTTCCATTTTAGAGATTTTTAGAAAATACAAATTCGATGAGTTCTGCTTTTTTTTATTTTTATTAAGAGGGCGACAGTTACAGGTATAAGCATATTTTTCAATACAATCGAATTCTTAAAGCTAGGACTTAGGTATCAATAATTTATATATATATATATATAATGAATTCTTCTAACTCTCTTTAACTTTACCCCGTTAAATTATTTCCTAATTCTTTCGTACAAGACCGTTATAATCTTATTCTAATTGCTCGCACGCATTTGCATCCAATCACGACTCCAGTTACAAAAGAGCTGTGCGACCTTTTTAATATGAATTCACAAAAATACATTTTTAAAACACAGAGAAAAAAAATTAAAATATAAATTTTTTGTTTTTTAAACAAATCTAAAATTGCATATAAGAGCACTGAGGGTGAAAAGAAACCAATTAGGATGACCCACGCCTTGCACAATCTTTGAGACAAGTTTTACTTCTTATCGTGTACATAATGTACAATAACTTCAAAAACAAACATCCCAAGACTGGAAATTGCAAGTTCACCAGAGATTTTTTTTTAACTATTTATAACTTATTTTTATTTACACTCATGTCCATAAATTAAGGATAATGAAGTTCAGGCAAAGAAAGAGACAGAAGCAAAACAAATTTGATTTATTTGTAAAGTCTATTTATTAAACAAAAAGTAAAGAGAAAAAAAGATGCTATATGTTTGACATAATTAATAAAAATTGCGAATTTTACTCCCTGGAGCAAATATCAAAAAAGAACCTATTTACAAAAAACAGTATAATATGGTTAGTATGATGGTTAATGCGGAGTATGTCTCCCGGACGATGCAATACAGGCCTTACAATGCCTACGCATGCTGTGAGTATCCAATTATCAATCTGATCTTTTTTTTACTTTACTTACTCGGGAGAATCAAGCCCACCCAAGGGGTTTCGAGCTGTGAATCGACCCTCCGAGATGTAACTTTATTAAGGAAAACAAAAAAGTGTACAAAGTGGTCCCGAAGGAGGGACCCTCCCCACAAAATTCTTGAGAAAAGGGGGGGGGAATACAGATGGAAAGCTTTACAATTTTGTATAACATGGCAAATACAAAAACAAAAAAAAACACACACAAACACAACACAAACACCGATGCTGTCTAACTAATGAGACAGGAAAGACATGAAAAAAGTAATAAGAGAAGCGGGGAAACCCCTCCTAAAAGGGAGTTCGAGAAATCTTGGGGAATATTACACCACTCATCAAGCAATGCCCTCCGAAGTTCCGGTAGACAGGTGGGAGGGGGTTGACGAGCTGCAATTCGTCGGCCAAGCATATCCCACACATGCTCTATTGGATTCAAGTCCGGTGAGTATGCTGGCCAATGCATACGGGTGATATCCTCCGATTGAAGGCATTCGTCTACAATGTTTGCACGGTGAGGACGGTCGTTGCCATCCATAAACAGAAATTCAGCACCCAAGGCGTCCCGAAACAAACGTACATGTTGTTCCAGAATGACATCCCGATAGATGTGGCCTGTCATCGTTACACTCTGAACATGCAGGTCAGTTCTGGAACCAAGAATAATTCCTCCCCAAGGGAGCCATCCTGCACCACCGTAACGGTGCCGTTTAATGGTGTTCTGTTGGTGGTAACGGGTACCTGGCGCTCTCCATATGAAAGTCCGGTGAGAATCAGTCTGCAAACAAAACCTGGACTCGTTGGAAAACATCCCACAAGACCACTGTTGCGGTGTCCACAATGTATGCTCTCTACTCCAGGTTAATCGCAGGCGAATGTGAGTTGCGGTAAGGGGAACACATCTGACAGGCCAACGAGCATATAGACCAATGTGCCCCAAGCGTCTGTACACGGTCTGCCTTGGAACTGTCATACCGGTAGCTGAAGAGAGCTGACGAGATAGGTCTGATGCTGTGCTCCGTCTGTTCCTTTTGGCAGTAACTGCCAAATACCGGTCCTCATTCTGCGTTGTAACTCGGGGGCGACTTGTGATGTAACATCTACTCACATTACCATCATCTTTAAATCGTTGCCAAAGCCTGGAGATGACACTCTGGGCGATTCCAAGTTCCTCGGATACTTCCCGCTGGGTACGTTCACATCCCAGTCGTCCGTTAATTCTACCACGTAAAAAATCATCCAAATGCTTCCTTTGTGCCATAACTATGCGGTTATTGCACTGAAAGGCTTTTAAAGCGCTTGTGAACAATTTTACTTCTTTGCCACAATTCCTTATATACCCCTCTCTTACACACTCGTCATTGTGACGTACTATCCGCGTCATCTGGTGGTTTCCTGTAATTTGCATATTCTTCTTCAAGATGTGTGTGATAATTCTACAGGTGAAATTTTTATTTTAGAGTTCAATTTCTGCGAGATTCTGAATTATCCTTAATTTATGGACATGAGTGTAACTATTTTTACTAATTTAACAAGCATGATAGATAAGAATTTAAAACTGAATTGGCTCAGCAAAGTAATTGTTTTGTAATTTTCAGAACAATACACTTACAAATACAAGTATATTAACGAAGTTCATATGTACTTTAAAAATATGCATTCATAAATGTATAATGCTGTATAGTAATGAACATAAAATATATATTTAATAAATTGTGAGATTCATATTTCCTTACTTTTCCAGAAATGAGCGAATAAATCAGTCCAATGCTTATACCGAAGAGCATGGTCATATAGAAATTGAGAAGTGAGTATGTATGTATATTTTTAAAATACTGATTGTATTAACTTTTCCCGATATTAAAAAAGCAGTTATGATAAAAGAAAATTTCTAATTATCAATTTTATTATACTACAACTGACATTTTAAATTTTCTGTTATTTTTATTTTACGTCTTTATAAGCTTAAAATTCATGATTAGTTACATATACATGCATAATTGTGTAAAAAAATTTTTTAAAAAAAATAGCAGTTATAAAGACTGCCGACAGAAGTGAAAACTTAGAACTTTTAGTATTAAAATTTGAAATTTCATAATGTTTGAATTAAAATTATCAACATGAATCTGGTTTTCACATCTATTGACACTTCGAGCAACAACTAAATGCATGTTTATATGGTTTTTTTATTATTCAAATATATTACGAGCTGTATCATGACAAAATATAATTACAATTCAATTGAAATAATTAATATACAATCATATTATTTATGGATAGTATTTGTATTTACTTAAATTTCAATGTACTTGATTTTTAACATTATTTTTATTGTTTGTATCATTATCATCATTAATTTCAACAATACTTAGACTTTTTGTACTTTCAATTTATTTCATTTCGTTCTAAACAAAGATACAATAGGCTGATGGTAACTAAAGTAAGAAAGGAAAATGTTTGATTCAAATTGATCTAAGTATCGCGTAAAAGCCGCATCGATCGTAGTTTTATATTTTGTAGTACTGAGTTTTCGATCATTGGACATATTTAAATTAAGTGTTTCATTTAGAAATTCAATTAGTGGTAGATTTTTGTCTGCAAAGTTAATATTGAAGTCTCCACTTAAAATCATATCGGTACATTATCATATTTTTCACCAAATCATTTTTCGAGTATTTCAGAACCTTCTTTTGTATAAACCATCAAATTTTCGAATAAAAATTGTTGTATCTGTCTCATAGGTTTTCCAGGCGAAATATAAACGGCAACCACATTAATGTGTATTGCCCATTCTCGGAATCGCAACGAGCAATGCACCGTATATACACATTGAACTTTTCACTAAATCCATTCAATTTCACTTTTAGATATACACAACACTATACATCAGCTGTATAGCTACAGATATTCTGCTATAAGCATGTCGCTGACGCGAACGCACGAGATTTCATCCATCCAAAAAGTGTCTAAGGCGAACAGCACACTGCGCGTGCGCAAGTCAGAGCATGTCGGTGAAGCGAACCCATAAGATTTCCCCCTACCAAAAAGTGCCCAACGCCGCTAAAAAAGTTTTCACTTCAAAAAATTTTAATACAGGGATGGTGAACGTTACATTCCGATTAAGGCCAGCACTTTTAGTTCCTTCCTAAATAAGCTTGCCTTTTACAAAACAGAATAGAAGTCGAAGGATATTCTGCAGAAAAATATATTCATTATGAAAACCTTAACAGGGTTTCATTGCAAGAGATTTTTTAGTGTATAAATTATTTTAGGTATTAAAAATACTTTAATGTTCACCCGAAATAATATTTTACAAACCATTGATATGTTTTTGGTAAAATTAAGGGCAGGTATGTCCAACGCACACACACACAATAGAACATATATTTAGTTAATCTAAATTTTACACATCTTCACAGTAGTTTACAGAGGTACTTCAGTATTTAAGTATCTAAAATTAGGACGCAAAAATCTGATATGTAACCATACATGTCGTATCAAAATAAGTATACATACATATAGATTAAAATAAAAATTTGTTTTACTTAATAATTTTAGAATAAATCAGGGGAAACGAAACATTTTCGGGAAGCACTCACTATAGAAATGGAAAAATATTTTAATTTACTACAGCTTCATTAATGTTTATACTTGATGATAAATCAAGTACCACTTTTATAACATTAGACGTCAAAATTATCATTTACCATTTGTAAAATTACATGTAAAAAAATTGTGCAACATTTTGAAAGTCTTTAGTCGCTGCACTATTTTAGGTAAAATATATGATTTATCGAGAATTGAATTCCAAATATGGTAATAAATTAAAGCTTTAAAATTAAAATGTGTGCATAATAAAATATATTTGAGTCCTTATATGGAACACTAAGGTCCTGCTCACTCTTACATGATCAAAATAAAAATGTCATTTTTAAATCCATAATTCTTTTACAAAAAAAAAATAATTATTGTAAAATATTTGTGTGCTATCTATTAGCACAACATTTGTTTTTCACAATTTGACTGTGGTATGAACCTATCACACAGACGTACGAATTTTTTTCACTATGTATAACAAATTAAGCATTTATATTGGTATTTGACCATTTTGTAGAAAATTTATCATTATATATTAGATTTGTTTTTCATCATTAGACTTATTTTTACATTTTAATATAAAAGTCTAAAATACTCATGTATATTGATATTATCCTGCTTATAAGTACTGAATTAATTTGTTGCATTGAGTTAGTTACAAATATTGACCCAACAAGAGTACTTGGATCAATTGTACATTTATTGAGAATTAGGAGCATGAAATCAAATATAGCTTTATGTATAGACATTTGATTCTATGTGATGTTGTTGCGATATACAGCCAATAACGGGAACTGTTCCTGCTCACGTTTGAACACAGTAATAATAATAATAATATAATTTTTTTAAGTTCTTGATGTGTTTTTACTGGCGAAACTATTTGGCAGTTTAATACATAAAAATTCCGAATTTTGGAATGGTATGAGTACTGATTTAGAATTTCTTATCAGAATCTTCTTTCTTATTCTTTGGATTGCTGATTTAGCACTTTGACAAACTTTGAAAAAATTTAATATTTTGCTCAAGTATAATTTGGAGAACTGAAAAGTTTCTTGAAATTTAGGATTGTCCTGGTAAAACAATGCTATAATTAGTTAATTATCTTTCTTATGAGTAGTAGAAACAGTGATTTTGATTAGAAGGGATCTCAATTTATTCATGATAAACTTTGGTAACTTGTTGATGTATAATAATGATTTTAAATTTTTATAATATTTTTTCACACGTTAAACTTCAGAGTGAGAATTCTGTATCTTTTTCCCCCTTTCTCTCTCTCGTGTTTTTTTTTTTTATCTTCCATTTTTTAAAGTATAAATATAATTATACATAGAAGGATACTTTAGATACATATTAGTGATAATAAAATAACATATCAAAATGCATTTCTCCAAGTAAGTGTTTAGTCTGCATGTACTAAACATACAATACCAGGTCAAGAGACCTAACAAGTAGAAATTGCGAATGGAAATTTTACGCAACAATTCATTTTTATTTATATTGTATTGAATTTTTTTCTGTCTCATTTGCAATTCATTGTGTTGTAAAAATAAAATTCATTTTCATCAATAGATAAATGTTTATTACAAATCAAAAAGTTTCACATTAACTTAATCCTATATGCTTAAAGAAGTGAATTTTTAAAAAAATTTTTACAAGTTTGATTTGTGTTTTGGAGTCATCTATTGTTTATAGATAAATTATAGTATCATTTTTATAAATTGTATGTAATTCAATAAGAAGAAAAATATATTTAAAACTGAGGATAATTGAATTGAATTTCTGAAAATGATCACACCTTTTTCTGAAGAAACATTCCCTTAATATTGCATAATAATTTTTAAAAAGTAGATCAACATGTTACAGGCACTTCATACAAAGACAATTTTAAAAAGTATTGAATTTGTTATTAAAAATTGTAGATTTTCTGCACCCAGTGCTGGAAATGAGCTTAAACTACCACTATTTGAAACACAAAGCATTTATGCACAAAATAATAAGGATACTAACTTTAGCTATAGAAATCACCAGGTTTGTAAAAAATAACTTTTTCCAGTTTAAATTGGGGCAGTTTAGGAAGTTTGAGTTTTATTTCACAACTTTGAAGTACTAAAATATAGTACTACAGTATACTATCATGCGGTTAGATGCATCATGGAAATATTCAGTTTTATCTGCAATTCTTGAATTCAGAAGTCTAATTGCAGTGTTAGCTTCTTAGTTATGTAAACTATTTTTAAAACAAAAATTAGCCTGGAAAATGATTTTAATTAAGTAACTATGAGAACTGAAAACATAATCAAGCAGAAATACTTTTAGTAATGAGAACTAAAATAATTGACCATTTCACACTGCAAGAGTTGATTATGCTCAAAAACATTTTTAATTCAATTTAAGAGTGGAAAACTGCTTTAAAATGAAACTGAAACCAAAACCTAAGCTCTTCAAATATCTTTAAAACTAAATTATCATATCTGAAATTTGGTGGCAAGATTCTCAATGATATAGGCCACATAAAAATGCCAAAAAGTTCTTTTTGAAATTTTTAGAGTAGTGTGTGGCATTAAAATAGTATGATTTGTACCAATACATTGGGAAGTCATTAAAGATATGTTATAAAATACTAACATTTGGGAATTTAATAGTCTTAGTAATTATCACTTACGAGTGTTTGAATTTTTTTATAAATCATTGTCTCCTTGGGAAAAAATGAATCATACTAAAATATAGGATCAATTTTAGAAATTGTTTGAAACATACTAAATTATTTTCGTGAAAATCTTTACATATAGGAGCATACAAAATTTTTGTTAGCTAGTTTAAATAAGTAATTCTAATTATTTAGCATGCATAATTTATCAACATTTAGTTTTAATGTTACATGATTATGATATAAGTGAAGCATGTGAAAATTTTATTTTTGTAACTACGAAATTGATTGCAATCTAAAAAATGCATTTTCATATTCTACTGAAAGACTATAATTGAATTGCTTCATTATGAATAATCCAATAAAACTTAATCATTATTTCTAAAAATTATGTAATAACGTGATTTCTTTCTTTAACTTAATAGTGAAAGAGTAATTTCTTTTGTAAACTTAAATTTTCTAATACTCTTCATTGCTCACTTATGAAGAGTATTTTTCTAAGATATATGCACAAGTTTTTTTTTATTTTTGGTCAGTTTCAATCGTTATTTGCATTAATATGGATATATAAAGTTGAAACATTGTTATCGTATACTAATTTTTGAAACAACTGTTCTGTAAAAAATTCCCAAGACATAGTAAGATCTTTCGAAATATATGATGAATATGTAATCAAATAACATTTTTCAGCTTTGATTGTCTGGCTTTACTTAGTAATTATCATTTTGAAAGGTTTGAAATTTCTTTTAGAAATGACTGTCTTCAAAGTTTAAAAAAGAAATTACTCTTTCACTATTAAGTTAAAGAAAGAAATCACGTTATTACATAGATTTTGGAAATAATGATTAAATTTTATTGGATTATTCTTTATTACAAATTATTTCTTATGAGTTATTGAATTGCATATGAATTGTCTAATAGATGTAAACCGAACAAATATTTCCACACAATTTTAAAAAATAAAACAATGATTAACGTTGAAAACTTTGATATCCTAACAATAATATTGAAATGGATTTTCAAGAACTGCAAAAAGGGAATTTTATATGAATATAACAATTAAATTCACAGGCTATTTTTCAATAATTACGAGAAGTTTCTATATAAAAAATATAAAATTGCTAAGATATAAATACCTTTGCTTACAAACAGGGAATTAATGTATCCATCTGCTCTCAAACAGGACACATTTTAGAATGTAAAAATAATATTGTTACGAGATCGGGGTTCCAGGATTTTATGTTATCAGTCTCAAAGGGCAAGACAATTCTTCAGGAAAAATGAAAATTTATTGTTTAAAAACAATCCTTAGAAATGCCAGAGAGACAGCAATAGAATTCGCTTAGTAAATCCAAGGAGGTCTTCACATCACTCAGACAGAACTATCAGTGTCTATAAATACAAATAAGTATTGTATTAACAATCTTTCGCCCAATTCCCACACAAAGATCGAAGTTTTTAACTAATCGCTCCGGCAGACTTTTCAGTAGTCAAAACAATTCTTTGTTTTGGCGAGCCACTCCCTATTTACAGTCTGTATGAATTTTTCTCGAAAAAATTCACTTACATCGTAAATTGTGATATTAGTAGATTTCTCCAATTTTCAGAAGCAATTTGTTTAATAGAGCGCTGCATAATTATTTAAATCACAAAGTGGCTGACACTAATAAAAATTAATTTTTAAACCTAAAAGTATACAAAAACACGAAGCCAAATGATAGAAGTATATAAACTAAACTTAAATATAATAAATTCTATAAACTAAAACTATATGTATATTTAGTCACTATACTTAAACTAAAATGCTAGAAAATATATTAGAAATATTTAAAGCATTAAAAAAAATTTAAAGAACATAAAATAATAATGTGAGCAAATTTTCAAAAGCGCGCAACCATGAGTGTAATATAATCCGCATTTATTTGCTTACGTATGGCAGGTTGATAATCACGTGATGGTAGTCAAGCAATGCATCGCTCTCTTGTGATGAATTGACCCCATTATAAATATTAAAGTCTGATAGATAAAAGGAACAAACAAGGCTGGACGTGTAATGCGCGATTACGTTGGCAGCACATATTCCTATTTTTTACAGAATTGGAATTCAAATTTCTCTGTTTTGGGGTTGCTATATTTCGCTCGTTATGAATTATTGGCTACTTTCAAAATAATTACAATAAAAAAGTGCAATGTATTGTATTTTTTAAATATGCTGTGTTGAGTGTGTGTTTCAGTATGTGTGAATCTAATAACCTATTATAAATATTGTGCGTTTATTGTTTATAACTTTACTACTGAACAATTTCAATGTTTTTTCAATTTTTGTTTGAATTTTAAGATATAAATATGTTTTTATTGTTTATTTGTTGTATACAAGTTCACATTAGAAATATGGTATGTTTATAAAATATAAATTAGGATTAAATTTTTAAAAATATTAAATGAAACTGGAAAAACAAATGTAGAACTGTAACTATATTGTAGACTTAAAATAGAAGAGTAAAATATTTTAGTTTATTGATATATTTTTGATTATTTGCAATTTTTAGTGAATTTTTATTAATCCTTATACCATTTGAATCAGGTTTAGCAATTTTTTTCTAAACAGACACTTGAGGATTATTGTTACAAAATCCTTTTAACTTTTGCAGCTGAAATTAAATCATATTTTCATTTAGAGCAATTCTTATATTATATATAGTATAATAAAATGAAAAAAAATAATAAGACAAAATTATACTACTCACAAAGCTAAATGATAGAAAACAGATTCTAAGAAACATAACTAGAAAAATATTGATATATATATATAATATAATAATTATATATATGTATTAATGATAAAAGAAGAAAACTGTGTTTTATATTTATCTATATCATATTGACTGTTATAAAATGGTAGGAATTACATGCATTGCCTTTTAAATACTGTTTAGAATTAAAATTATTTTCAGCTTATGCTAAACAAAAATTGACTTGAATTCCATATAATTTTTCAGTTAAAAAACACTCAAAAATTATGTTTATATTGTGAGTTAGCTAATATATAAAGGGGATAATTTATTTTTCAGTTCTGTTCTTACTTTGCTCAAAATTCATTATAAACATTGTTCACAATAAGATTCCTATTTCAGCTATGCTTAAAACGTGATTAAACATAAAATTCTGTAGTATAAAACTGAAAACATTTTAAAAAAATTATTAAAAAGTATAGTATTATAATCATTTCAATCATCAGTAGTATTGATGTACTTTTTTTTAAAAAAATTTTAAAGTAAATTTCATGAAACAGTATTATTATTTTTTTTAGCTATATTGAGTAGAGATAATTTTAAAATAAGTTTTCAGTACTTCAAAATTAATTATTAATGGCAGGAAAATAATGCTAAATTTTCAAAATACCTTAATATATATTTTGCTTGAAACACATATTCCAGTGAAAACGTGATTTTGTTATAGGTTTTGAAAAAAAAAAATTTTTCATACAGAATTCTTTTTTAAAAAACATAAGATTTCTAATAATAGGAATATATTATTACATAACAGTGGCGGTTTTCTTTCATTGAATTATAATTTCTTGAAATAAAAATTTGAAATTGATGTATTGAGATATACAAATTAAATATTTGTTTTAAAAAATGAGATTGATTTTTCCTGAAAATTTTACTTTAATGAAGTAAAATGTATAAGTTTTTCTTCCTCCTTTTTTTTTTAATTTGGGGGTTGTTAAAAAGAAAGAAAATACATTTTTTCTTTCTCATGTTTAAATTCCTTTAATAATTTCCTTTGAACTTGATTGTACATTATCTCAAATTTCCCGTTACTGTTCCGAATGTTCAGTGCTTGCTTCAATTTTTCACTACTCGGTTTTAGTCCTAAATTTATAGCATATATTTTTTTGATTATCAATGCTACACTGTCCACAAATGCCTTCACTTAGACCAATAAGATGTGCCAATTTCAGAGGTAGATGGAAATATAACTGCATATTTTAATAAGAACCTGAAGTTATAATTGTTCAAATGTTTAAAACTGTCAGAGTTCCCCATTTTTTCTTCCTGGCACTAAGGCTGCAACTTAGCCAGTATTTAGCACCATGAACAATTCAGCAGCTTTTGTAGCAAAACTGCCCTGACTTAAATAAGATCATAATGGAAAAAGATGCTCTGAAAAATATTCATGCTTTTGAGAAATATGAAGGTACTTCAAAATAATTTAGAAGGGTTGCAAATTTATTATTTTTTTAAAAAATGAATACTGAATTTTAATTTGTTTTTTATATAAGTATTAAAAACATATCATTATTAAAAAATAAAACAAAAATTGTTTATTTTGGTATAAATATTTCTTGACCAACATACTACCTCACCACAGTATAACTATAATAAAATAATTTATTTGTAAAAAAAAAATCTATATATATATTACATTTTGAACTTCAAAATCTTTGCCATCTTAATATATTGAAGCAGCTATCCATTTTGAAAAGGCATTTTTGATAGGAAGGAATAATATTTGCTCACTATTCCTCTTAACTATTTTTTATGTCAATATATATATATAATTTAGTGAGGAAGTATTTGTAAAAAATTGTTTCATATGTATAAAATTTCTGTCAATATATGTATAAAATCTCAATAACTTGACATGCTATCTTTGTATACTTTTTATGTGGAGGATTTAATCAGATAACATTTCATTCTCCTAAATTCCACACATTCACAACAGGAAGCTGTGATTTTTAGAATTTCAGTGTTGACTGAAATGTTATACTTCTTTGTATTCAGTTTCTTTTATTTTATTTAAGCAGATATGAATTCAGTTTTTAAATTTCTTTTTCAAAACACTACTATCTTTCCAACTCTAACCCAGGGATTATATTTCTGAAATTTTAAAAGCATTTTAATAAATTGTGTACAATTCATGATTAATTAAAACTTTAAAACTTATTGCTGAAGTTATTTTAAAGTTCAGATTTTAGATAATTTCCACAGCCATATACTATTTCAAATTTAATGTATTATTGAACATTCTATACCTGGACAAATTATGCTCACAAAAGGGAAAAATCACTCTACCTAAGTTTACTAGAAGAAAGTGGCAAAATCTTTGCTGTGTGTAACTCAGTAACATTAAATTAAGGACATGGAAACTGAAAATGAATGATATTGAATTACTCCAATAACTCTCAGTCCTTTCTATTAAAAACAAAAAGAATTTAATTAAAATAATGGTTGAATGGAAATTTAATTTGTTGTTCTTTTTTTTCTTTCACTATTCCCCATTATTTCAAATTGAATGTTTTTTCATACTTTTGATTTTTCTATTATGCCTCTATTCAAATTAATTTTTCTGATATTTTATTTGGAGAATTGCTATGAAAGAGAGGAAGGTGTGGTGCTACAGTATGATTAATAAATGGACCCTCCTAGGGGAGGAAGAAAAGGGAAGAAATGTTAGTTTGTCTCCACTCCCTAAATACTTTCCTTTTACAGGGAAGTTTTCTATAGGAGGGCCTAGCCAGTCAGGGCTTTTATCTCCTATCTTAGATGGTGAATGCAATACTTTCCTTTGTAATTGACCCATCTCATGATTCACGGGGGGGGGGGGCTATTTTACAACACTTTGAAGAGGAACAGGACAATCTGCTTATTATGAAAGCCTGTGAACATTTTTTCTTGTTTCTTTTTTCCTGATTTATTATTTTGTCTAGATATTTTTAACGCTTTATCTTGATTAGAACGCAAAATAGTTTAAATGTAACTGGATTAATAATTTTTTGTGAGTTTTTGTAAAGTAGGTAATAACATAAAAATAGACATTTTAATAAATACTGGAAAATAATTGCTATTATGTATTTCACTATGCTGCACATCAAACATTATCATTATTACACTTTTATTAAGTTTTTCAACGGAATTTGTTGGTGAGAAATTTAATGAAAATATAATTGTAAGAAAAATATCGAAGTCATGCTTCTATTTTAGAAGTGTATTTTTATAACTATTCGAAGGTGTGTGTAAACTTTATTTTAGATTATAGCGAGATAAAAAAGGTCAAAGCAAAATGACCATTGTTGAAGAACACATATACATATTTTAAATTTTCTAAGAAATATGAATATTTTTCGTTTACTTTTTTGCTGATTCCTTTAAAGGTTGCTAACTTAAAAAATGAATGTTTGAAAATCATTAATTTAACTTGTTGTTTTTATAAAATTTAATTTTTTTCCAAATAATATATAATTTTTAAAAACACGTAAGGAAGGATAGTACCTTTATACATTGTAAAAATCTATTTTTGAAACGTATTTTTAAAAATTAATACAGAATGCTAGAAACGTTTGAAAGCAAACCTAATCAATATCCAACAGTAATTGCGCTCTCTGAAATAAAAAAATATAGATGTGAACAGAAACTTCTACTATAATAAAAGTAAATATTAGATAGAGAGGGGACGAACTTCGCAATTTTAAATCACTGTGAATTGAGGAGGA
>BMAO01038549.1:0-19421 GCA_019973975.1 Trichonephila clavata
TCATTTATTAAGTATTGTTTATTAAATGTGAAAAAATGACATAGAATAAAATTATACAAAATATCACCAATTTTACAGAAAAAAGTGTTTTTTGAATTTTTTTCTCAAAGAGTATTTAAATTTGTTTTGTTTTCTCTCCTTTCCTCATATCCTAAACTTCACGTTTAAACCAATATTTTACAAAACTAGTTAATTAAAAAATTTGCAAAAGATGGCAAAATTTCTCCATTGTTCAAAACTTAAGTGCATCACATGAATGGAGGATTTTTTTTTTTTACCAACCTTTTGAATTAACTGAGTTATGGGCCACTTTTTGCGGATTTAGCAATTGTAAAATAATTCTTGTAGAACTATTATTTTGATATAAAGGAAGGAAATACTGAAATTAATAGGGTTATGAATATATATACATTGCTGTGGGCCACCGTAAATGCAAAAACAAGAAAGACAAGAGATAGCACAACAAAATTTATTTTGTAGATAACATGTTGACCAAGTATCAAATGATTAAATTGATAGACTTCTGTGAAGTGTGATTCCTGCCAGAATCAGTAGCCAGAGTAGCCGCCATTGTTGGAGATCACGCTGCCATCGCCTGGCATTGATTCAAAGAGACTTTGGATGTGTTCTTGGGGTACAGCAGACCAAGCAGCTTCCAAACGTTGCCAAAGTTGATCTGGTGTGGCAGCTGGGGGTGTAATCTGGGTCAATCGTTG
Source organism: Trichonephila clavata (assembly GCA_019973975.1). Lineage (NCBI taxonomy): Eukaryota > Metazoa > Arthropoda > Arachnida > Araneae > Nephilidae > Trichonephila > Trichonephila clavata. Next base: position 717 of record BMAO01038549.1, read on the forward strand.
AGCAACCATGGACCACATGTTTTCTATCAGCGAAAGATTCGGAGAGCGAGCCGGCCAGGGAAGCAATTCAATCTGGTGATTGACGAAGAACCTTTGGACAATGTGTGCCACGAGTGGTTGTGCATTATCCTGTTGAAATATGGCTGTGGCCAAGCCCTGAAGGTAAGGAAGGACAACTGGCTCCAACACCTCGGAGATGTAGCGCTGGCTGTTTAAAGTAACGGCAATGTGTACTAGAGGAGTGCGAGAGTGATATCCAATACCGCCCCATACCATAATACCCAGTGCAGGACCAGTGTGGCAGTGCATAACGCAGCTGTTCAACATCCTCTCTCCACAGTGTCTTCAGACTTGAATCCGACCATTGTGGTGTTGCAGACAGATGCGTAACTTGTCAGTAAAGACAACTTCATTCCATTCTGCCGCCCACATCCTTCTTTCATCGCACCATTGGCGGCGGAGACATCTGTGGTTCTGCATCAAGGGTAGGCCAAGCAATGGACGTCTTGCGGACAGACCACTCTGCTGTAAACGGCGTCGAATGGTACACGCAAACACTGATTGATGCGTTACAGACTCAATGTGCTGTGCTATGGTTCGTGATGTGACTGAGCGATCCGTCACTGCCATTCGCACAATTTGCCTGTCCTCACGTGAAGTGTTGCACTGAAGTGGATGCGATCGACCACATCGGTCCGTCGTACCCTCCTGCATCCAACGGTCACATATACGCATTACAGTTGTTTGGTTTCGTCCAACACGACTACCGATTTCCCTGAAAGATAATCCACAATCTCGGTAGGCCACTATCCTTCCTTTGTCGAACTCTGAAACTTGATCAAAAGCTGATCGTTGTTTTCTACAAGACATAACTGATCGTTTTTTGAAAAAACCACAAGAAAAACACAATTGCCGAACTTGAAATCTCCAAGCCGTAAATAGCGCTTTGATTTGGTGCCACAGGCGTGCGTGATGTGTGTCTGCGCTGTAATTCTAATAATTTACATATCTCACCTCTGCCAATGCATGTTGTAAATTTCATGTTATTTGCGTGCTTCCTTCAGGGTGTTGCATTTACGGTGGCCAGCAGTGTATATATTTAAATTATCACAATTTTTTATTTAAGAATTAAGTCTAAGATTTTTTTTTTCAATTATTAATTTTCCTTTGTGAATTTTTAATAAATTAAATTTAAAAAAAAGTTTCATTACATTTTTTTAAGCGAATTTCAGGAATTTTGGTTGGGATTTAGAAGAGAGTAATTGCGTTTTATTATTAATTTTGAATGTAAAAATAAAAATTTATAAATATAGAGGAATTTTTATTGCAGAAAAATATGTAGATGTATATATAGAATTATCGAAGAGTATATTTAAAAGCAATATACAATTGTTAAATAATGTTATAATTTGAGTATTACTCATCACTCTTCATTATGTAATATTTAGGGCCCAAAGTTCATCAGCTGATAGTCGAACAGCAGAAGTTCAAAGAAACAAAGGCAAACGTCATAAGAAGAAGAAAGAATTTCCCAGAAATGAAGTGGGTATTTAGGTCATGTAGTATAGAGCATTTGAATAATTTATTTTATTTGATACACGTTATGATACAATTTCGCTTTCAGATAAATAAAAATTGCCATAAAATTTATATTTAAATCTACTTAAAAATGTTTTCCTCTCTTTTTATAATTTTGTATCCATTTGTGCTAATGCTCAGCATTCTACATATGCTATTTAGTATTTTTTTTTACATGCTTTTTGTTGTCTGAATAAAAATTCTTTTTGAAGTTGCATAAATATTTTATTCATACTTCAATGTTGTAGGACAGTTTGGTCATTTACATGAAAGAGGTTTTTATGTTCTAAAACATCTTGTACACTTTATTTGTTATAAGCATTTTGTATGCAATTTTATAATACTTTTTACATGATATTTTTTTTTCAACTTCTACCTGAAATTAGGCTTAATTCAGCAAAAAAATAATAAAGAAAAAAAGTAAGAAAGCATTAAAAAGTTAGAAAATGAAAAGATTTTTAAAATATTTCTAGGAAAGAAAAATATTCTATAATACCTATTTAAGATTATGCTTATGAAAATTCTTATTATTATATTTATAGTGATGCAATATTTCAACCATTTTTAATATGTTACTGTTCAGTGTAGTAGATGTTACAAAAAATGGATGCTGAAAACGAATTTGAGCAACTAATTTTCAAAATCTTCCTGCACTTTTGTCATATATTTTTCTCTGTATACAATGCTGACAATTTTTAGTTTATATTTAATTGAACATGTGTAACTTTTATTTTAGAAAAGAAAATCTGATCGGACTCTATCGCCACCACCTCTTAGCAGTCCAAATCGTCAAGCAATGCTGCCCATAATATCTTCCAAAAAAATTAAGCCAAGAGAAGAAGTACCTGGAAAAACTCGTCATAGGACTCGAGATGTTTCTCCACAAATAATGCCACGAAATTCTGGTTCTAGCTCTCAATCTATGAAGCTAATGGGAACATCACGATACTTAAGTGATGAGAAGCCTATGGAGAAGTTGAGAGGAGATGAGCGATCAAAGTATTATTCAAGGAAAGAGGAAGAAGAATTGCTTCCACCTAATAAAAGAAATGACAGTCATGAAAGAGGGTATAAAAGATCTAAGCTTTCTCCTCGAAAAGACAGTCACCGAGGATCTTTATCTCCTCATAAAGATAGGTATGATTCTGACATGCTTTCTGTTGGAAACCGAAAATTATATCCACATGAAAAAGAGAAATTGGATCGTCGAAGGCCTTCAGTTTCTCCAGTTCGATCTGATAGAAGAAAAATAAATCCAGAGATTGAAAAGAAAAGAGATGTTCGAGAGATGTCTCCAAGAGAACATCATGAATCAAGGAGAGATAATGCTTATCGTGGTAATGATCCTCATAGTTATGATAAAAGAAACAGTGAACCAAAAAAGAGATTTGTTTCTCCAGATATGAAAAAAAATAGAGATGATAAAGTAAGAGATCATATCAAAGATAGGAATTCTGAATATGATTCCAGTTCTTGGCAAGGAGATCATGTAATTATATACATTTATTACTATTGGAAATTCTTAAACCAATTTTTATTCTTATAAAAGATTCCTTTGGAATTTTCCCTTTTTTTCTGAAATTTTTTTTCCCCTTCATATTTCGAAAATTTAAAATTTTTGTCGTGAAAAATTGACAAATCTATCTTTTTAGTTTTTTAGAGGAAAAGGAGTTTTTTTTTATAAAATCTGAATGCAATGTTGGAATAAATATGAAAAAAAATTCTTATTAAATATTTCTCTTTACTTAAGAAAGTCATAAACATTTAAATGAGATATCCTTAGAGTTGTGTATTTTTTTAAGAGACTGAAAAAGATATATAATGTATATTAGAATTATGCAACTTTTTAACTGGCCTTAATCTGCATTGAATGTGACTTTAAGGCATGGATTGCTGTTTGTTTATCCATAGTATTTAGTTTTAGTATAATTATATCATATTTAATTTAATGTATTTCAAATGTTCTTGTTTATGCAAACATTGTGTACAGTTATTATGATTTAAAAGTTGTTATTTACACAGTTATTATGATTTACAAGCTTTGAAAATGCATTGTAATCATGGTAAAATAAAATGAAAGTCTTAGTGAAATATTGGACAACAATGAATGTATAAAAGCAATTAATCTGCAATGGTATTTCATACCATTTTAAGTATCCAAATATCTTGTCCCTTGTTATCTGATTAAAAGTGTGTAATAGTGCTTTTAATTCTTATTTTATATTGATATTCTAGAGGAAACCTGGTTCTTCTTCAACTGACCGCCGGACACCTGAAACTCGAGGAAGGCAAGAGATCCATTCTCAACCTTCTCTAGTTAGAAATGACAGATCACGGGAAAGAGAGATAGATCGAAAAAAAATTGGAAAGAAGAGAGATTTATCTGTAAGGTCTGTTGAAAGCGATAGATCTAGGTTACCTTCTCCAAGGAGGTAATTATTTTTTTATTAAAATTATTTTTAATATAATTGATATGTTGAACATTTTTTGTAGTTAGAACTAAAATACCTTTACTCCTTGCAGATTTAAGAGTAACTGTGAAAATTTAAATTAAAAAGGCTTATTTACCTGAAATTATTTCAAAAATAAATATATATATTTATTGCTGACTGGATGGCGTAGGTGGTTAAGGCACAGGCTTTTTACACACGTTTGTGGGTTTGACCCCATCCCAAGTTGGCGGATTTTCATGATGCAAAAAATCAACATCGTCCATATTATATGATTATGCAACATGTAAAAGATCCTTTGAGTACCTGACTTGGGTGCTTTCAGTAAAATTAAAAATTCCTTTTTTGATTTTGCATCATCAGAGCTCTGGGGAAGGATACTGAGCATCAAAATTACATTGTTGCAATTGGTATATACTTATATGGTTGCTAAAAAGTGATACCAGCTCCTAGGGAATGTATTAGGTCTGCAATGACAAAAATATCAATCCTCAGCACCAGAGAGCACATGCTTTGTGCTCATACAAGGAGTGACAGTTAATTTCCCAGATTGTGCATGCCTTAGCTGTTAGGTTTGGTGTGAAGAAGTGGGAATGGAATATAGTTGGCCTCGATACTTCTGGTGCTGGTGGCATGTTATTTCATCCCTCTATCTAGTGCAGTTTGTTTTTTACCCTTGTTTGAGTAAGACATTGCTGTGTTGAAGTGCTGTGATCATGATAAACTTAAAAATGGAGTTGTGCATGCATTTGAAATTCCTCGTTAAATAAAAAAAAACTCCAACTCAATGTTTTAAATTGTTAAAATAAAGTACTTGGAGATAACTGCATTTCACACGGTCAAATTTTTTAGTGGTACAAATGATTTTGGAAGGTCGGCAGGCTATTGAAAATGATAAATGTTCTGGTCGACCTGTGTCATCAAGAATTGATGAAAACACGTTAAAAAATTAATGAAATCGTACGGAAAGGTCGACGTTTGAGTGTTTGGATTATGTCAGATATTACAAAGATTAACAGAAAAATAATAAAAAAATTTTTGGCTGAGAATTGCATATGGTGAAAGTTTGTACAAATTGGTACCAAAACCTTGATCAAGGCCACACTCCGGTGCTCATTACAATCTCTGTAAAACAGTTCTCGGCGAACAAATGCATTACTGTGTGTGAGCATCCACTGTACTCCCAAAATCTTGCCCCATATGATTGCAACCTGTTTCTTAAAGTTGAAAATGCATTAAAGGGAATACATTTTCAATCTGTCGACAAGGTGAAGGCAAAAATGGCAGACTTACTGAAGATGGTGACACTCAATGAGCCACAGCATTGTTTTGAACGGTAGAAAGAGGAGTATGTTGAAGGAGATTAAAAGATATTTGCTCATTGTTTTCAATAAGCTAATTTTTTAGACTAATCTGGTTATTTAATTGTCACAGTGGTATTTATCATTTTGCAAGTAATCTGGCTATACAGATAATTCTAATATATACTGCAGAAATTGTTATTATTTGGATATTGATGAATAGTCACAGGCCTGTTAATCAATAAAATGCGATGGGAATATATATGAACATCTGAATTTTTATTAAAAATGATCTAGGAAGAGAATTATAAAAATGAAGGAAGTTCTTTTTAGTTCCATTTATCATTAAAAATCAATTTTTTTTTCTGAAGAAATACAAGTAATAAGATGTATATTTTTTGCTCTACTGTCAGTAATGATTTTTTAAAATTTGTGTGTTCTAATTTTTTTTAAAAAACATTTCTGTACATTTTTTGACTCATGCTGTGTACAGTTAGCTGATATATATTGTTAGATGCTAACCAGTGCAGTAGGCTAATTCTAAAAATTGCAAATAAATAAATGCATTAAAATATTTTTAAGAAATAGCAAGGGAAATTTAGCTTTATCAATTTCTCTGTTTTACTGTAAGGTAAAAACACTAACTAATTGTGAAAAGATTAAGGGAGGCTTTTATATTTAATTTACATTACATTTTAGCTCTTACATTTTCTATTGACATGTTCTATTGCACTGTTAACTCCTCATACAATTTTGAAGCATTTAATTGTTAGTTTTAGAAGTTACTTTTGGTTTACTTGAGCTGACAGATCTATTTCCTCTTTACAAAACTGATACCTTTATTCCCAACTTTCTTTTATAAATTGTTATAATTGCTTTTGGAAAGTGTTTTGTTTTTAGAATCAGAAGTATAAATTTTTTATTTATTTTAGATCCCAATCTCCTGTTCATGGTCATCATGGTGTACGGGAAATAGAGTCACTCACTGGAAATAGAGGCAGAATGTATGAGTCAGATATACCTCCTAGTGAAAGAGAATATGGTTATGGTTATGATTCACTTCATGATCCTTATCTAAGTGACAGGTTGCTACCCTCTGATTATGAAACAGATGTACTTCGTGGTTCATCTGTATATCCCTCTGATGTGTATCCTGAATCTCGTTATAGAAGAGGCGGAAAAGATTCTTTAGATAGATATGAACCAAGGGATGTTATGTCACCTCGAGATGTTTTACCTCATAGAGATATAATTAGTTTGACAGGAAGGGGGGATGGTACGTATAAAATAAAATTGGAAATTTTTAAATATAAAATAAGAAGAGTAAAACTGTGATTCTGTAATTTCTTCAATTTATATATAAAATCATAAAGAAATTGGTAGCTTTGTAGAATATTTACTTTACAACTAAATACTAGTTATAAATTCCCATTTGGTATTTGATTGGTAAAATTTATTGACATACAAAATTCAGAATTTTTTAACTTTTCAATTTTTTCTATTTTAATTTTATTATAACAATCAGTAATAAATTTGCCCTAATTCCTAACATTTATCATAATTATTCATTTATTTTAGAAGAGGTTATTTTTTACTTTTCATTACAAATAAGCAAAATAAAGCATTTTTTTATTACTTTATTTTTACTTTCTTTTTTTATTACTTTCTTTAAATTTAAAAATTACTTTATAATTTTTGTATTTTTTCTTTTATGCTGTTTAAAAAATGATTTACAGAATAAACATGATTTTTTAAAGAAATTATTTTATCTTGTGTGTTTTTTCTTAGATTATCTCTCTGATCTGCCAATAGATGACCGATCATATGATGATAGATGGCAAAGAGGAAGAGGTAGAGATGATTGGGATCCATATCCTACCTTACCACCAGCTCCTTTACCTCCACATGTAGCTGCAGGTAAACATGTCTGTGCATGTTCTTATGATAGGAAAACACATTTGTTTAATTCATGTATTAATAAGAGAATAGACACACATTTCTAAAATTCTTCAATTTTTACCAACATAAGATTTAATAATGCTTATCAAATAAGGAACTTAATATACATTTTTATCACTCTCGAGTTATATCACAATGGATTTAACAAAGTATTTTACTCTTTTGCTGCTTATACTGTGCCACTTGACACTGTGGCATCAACACTAAAACACAAATCAAATTCCTATGCAGGATGTGAAATTATGTCTCAGTAGCCAGTCAAGCATACACTTGGGAAGTGTTATGCCATAACACATTTATTGTGTGTTTCAGTCAGCAGAACATGAAAGCTGTCTGCATAGAGAAAATGTTTTAGTCTAATGATGAAATTTAGTCTCTAATGAAAATAGTCTAACAGATGATGAAATTACAAATTTGTTAACTGGCCTTTCAGACAATTACCCAAGTGATGTTAGTTTTGACAGCAATGAAGAATTTTAATTCTTTCCCAAGGTTGAGATATTTGGATTCTGAAGAGGAAGAGTTTAAGACATGCAAGAGGTGATATGTACTCAGCATGATTCTCCTGCAACAGGAAATAATTTGGGAAAATGATCCCACAATAATTCATTGGTTAATTATTCCCATTATTTTGTTTAATTTTTGCTCACCACATGCCTGTACAACATGTGTTATTTAGTGTCTATCATGAGCTAGAATTTAGTTAAAATGTACTATAAGAAAAGTGTTTAATAATGCTTAACAATCAGTGTAATATCTATAATATTGTTAAATATCTCTTTCTGCTAAGTTATTTTCTGAATAATTTTTTCTAATGATTACTGTATTATTTTATGTCACAAAAATCTGTTATCATGATGATTGTTATAATGAAATATTTTAATGGTTGCTAAAGGGGAAAAAATAACGAGATATAGATAATTTAAGTTTTAATTAATCACCATAAAATCTGGCTTACAACACGCACTTTAACACAAAAAATAAGATTGAAATTTATGAGTGCACAAATACTAATCAGTATTTTGCAGGTTCGTCTTAAGTTTTCATTAGTCAATTAATTCAGTCGAATAATAACTTCAATTTAAATTAGCCAACAAACTTTAATAAGTTATAAATATTATAACTTGTTAATTGGTTCAGAGCTGGATATAGTGCCACCCACGTTTCAAAGGGTACATCACATCTGATGGGTATAAACACTTAAAACAAATATAAGGGAGGGAGGGTTACAACAATTTTCTGGTGTGAATAACCATTGCCAAGAGCTAATGAATCAGGGTTTTAACACTCTGCCTCCGGATGAACAATTAAATTGTTCATCAATGAAATTAAATGAAATTTCTTCTAAAAATGTTAACAATACAAATTAGGGTTTGCAGCCCCAGGATCCCGGTGGTTTCTTCAAATCCCGGGATTAAAATAACTAATCCCGGGATTTAATTTTTGTCTTAATTATATTTTGAAATTTTTTTTCAAAGTATTGTGAATCTGGTATTACATTTCCTGTATCTTATTTACCTTTTTTGTACTGTATACATTTAATGTCAGTTTTCTTATGTGTTGAACCTTGAAGGGTTCGAGGAATGGGAGTGTATATTAAACCATGAAATTTGATATGTGTTTTCTCTTATTTTTTCTGTAATGTTCTCCCCATCGCAAGTGGGGTCAGAAAACGGACATTTCTCCCATCCTCAGGATGTCCGGTGTCATCCAACTTGGACAGAGGCAGTTAGAATTTTTGGAAGATATCTAGTAGAGTTTTTTCAGCCCCTGAATTCCTAAACCCCGGGTTTTTTTCTAATCCTGAAATCCCAGAATTTAATTTTTGTCTAAATTATATTTAAAAAAAATTTTTCTCATAAAAATTTTCTCAAAAGTTAATTTTTTAAAAAATTATATTTTTTTTATGAAATATGTTCGTAGAATTTTTTTGTGCGATTATAAGTGTGCTATAGGTAAAAAAAAAATATGTGCATAGCTCTCATTTCTCGTATAAGAGAATGTCGCACAGATTGGCTTACTGCCATGTTTAAACAATAATTTAAGCAACATCTCAAGAATAAATTTTGTCACAGTTCCTTCTTCAATTAAATGCTGTTAATTACTAGCAAACCTCCTTTGAAGACTTCAGACACTTCAAATCCCATTGCATTACTAACAGCTCATGCAACAGGATCTTCAATTTCAAATGAGGTAACACTTGAAATTGATTCACATTTTGATTCAATAACTGGATCAATTTATACGTACAAAAACCATTAAGTATAGCAGAACTAAATAAAGTTATCAAAGTGGTATGTGCATTAATGCAGACTATTAGATTTGAGACACTGTCATCAAAAATTCAAAAAGAAATGTCTCTTTTTTGAAAATGGAGGGAAACGTGGTGACTACCTGAAAAGAACATACTCCTATTTAATGACGATAATACCTACTAGTAAAGAATCATGTATATTCTTCGGCAGACAATGTGTAACAAAAATAAGAAGAAGTTTCAATGATGAAACGCTATAGGAGCTGTGTTTTTATAAGATTATTTACAGAAACACAAGAAAAGAAGAAATGCTTTTTTTAAAATTTCATTATGTACTATTTTTATTTGTTTTTTATGATAAATTAATTTTTTTATTTGTTTTATTAAAATAATATTAAATCAATTTTTAATTATATTTTCAATTTTATTATGCAATTTCAACTATGTAAGTATGTAAGTATTTTTAATAAATAGCTCAATCCTAATCCCAGGATTGAAAATATGACACATGATTGCAAACCCTAATACAAATATCAAGAAATAAAATATGCTTACAATAAACACTGTATAATGAATTAATTTTCATTGCATATACAAATCTAGAAATATACAATAATAATGAAAAAAATATGTGCAATTACAAAAAATATTTTAAAAAATAAGAATGTTCTTATAGCTCAGATGAATGAATTATATACAGATTCAGTTTGTAGAGTAGGTCATTTAATAACACCAAACAAAGTCTGAACAGCTCACAAATGCACTTTACTGTCTCTGCCATAAAAAAGTTCTTTGATTGCTCTGTATTTCCACAAAAGTAATAGCATTTTGTCTTCATGAAATAGGATGACACCTACGATTTTAAATTTGGAAGGTTTAGCATTTGTATTCGTAAAATTTAGCTGATCGAAGCTTGAGCAGATATTCTTTCCGCCAACGTCTCCAGAAATAATTTATAACTTGCTCTTTGTATTTGAACATCTTTGTCAATATTTTCTTATTTAATTCAGGATTTTTGGTTGAGTGAATGTCTGGCGAAGAATTCAAACATATGTCAATCAAAAAATGTGAGGGAATCGTAAAGGAAAGTTAAGGCTGATTATTAATTATGGCTTTGATTTCCATTAATGTAGTTTGAATTTCCTCGTAATTAAGGCAAGATCTACCTGAAATTTTTTTCCAACTGTGTTATAACAGAGCACACTATTCCCTCCTAAAAGCCACCCCACCAACTGGTTCTGGGAATAATAAATTTCCAGATAATTTTATTTTCTATAAAATATTGCTGTACTTTAGGTTTAGAGATTTGACTCTACACCTCATTAAAATTTTTATCATCTTTAATAAATGATTTAGAATTATCCCTATAAATCATTTTACAAAGAAAAACCGAGGGAGAGAGTGTGATTTTCGTGCTGGTCCATATCCATATCTGCAGCAGGTCTCCAAGGTGAACAGCCTCTAATCTAGAACAATGTAGGTAAGGGAAGTCGGTGATATGAATCTTTTGAAGGCTAAAAGGAATGTGTCGATGCTTAAATTCTTGGTACCTCAAAATGAATAGCTCTGGTGACAGCGCAAGTGAATAAAACAATGTGAGCTTTTTTTGAGCCTGTTTGTGTTTTAATATAAATAGGACCAGCAAAGTCAACTGCACAGGTGAGGAAAGTTGGAGATTCAACTATTCTATCCCTTGGTAAAGGTGCAATTTCTTGTTTTCCAGGGGGGAAACATTAAATTTTTTGCAAATGATGCAATTTTTTAGAACCAATTTTATGTTTTTTCTACCTTTAATTATGAAATATTTTAAATATGAAATATACGACTAACAAACTGTTTTTATCTAATTTTGAATTTGAAATATATAATGTTGAATCTTTTTTGATAGATTTTTCTCGCTTCAATGAATTAATTTCACGATTAAAAACAGATTGCTGTGTTTGTTTTATTCGATATAATTCTGCATTTTCGATTTCTTGAGCTGTGAGCTCATCTGAAATTTTAGGTTTTCTTTTTTCTCTTTTATTAAGAAATCTTAAAATTCATGCTGTAATATTGTATACCTTTTGAAAATCACTAAACTTTTTTAATTCTAGAAACAATTCTGGAACCGCATTAACTGCACTAGATAACTGTGTGGAAGTCACAGCAGATCTTTTTTCATCTAAGATCGCTTGATTAAATTCAATATTTTTTAAGTTTTGGCCATTTTTTCTATTGACATTGATAACCATTCTGGACCATTAAACCTTAATTTGTTTTCTATAAGATTACTCAGCTTTTTTCTCCTCCAGTTAACAAATCACTAGGATTATCTTTCCCAGCTTCCTTTTGTCATCTTTCCACAATAATCCTGTTTCATATCTTTTATTTACAAACTTTGAATTATTTTCAAATTTATTTAAAATTTCCCTGTCCAATTCTGAAATTTTATCTTCTACATGTCTACTGTATTTTCCTGTATATAACCCGCAGCGGCGTATTATCCGCAAAGCTATTTTTCCAAGTAAAAAAAAAAACGTTGTATAATCCACAGCAGTTTTTACGGCAAATAATCCAAAATATTAACTGCTGATAATGAATCTCACGTAAAATAAAAAATACACAACATAATTAAAAATATTAATAAGGAATTGTACAGAAAACGAAATTTATTATGAAAAATATCTATTTAAATATGCATGATAATATTTTTTACGATAATCTCAATAAAACAAAAAACCCTTCTTTTACACCCATATACACTTTCAAAATAAAAATATTACCTTGAATGATGATTAAATTTATTAACAATAATTAAAAAAAGGCCATCAAATTCTGATTCACCGGATTCGGAAATGAATAAATTCATTATATTTTCGCTTAACATATCCGAGTCACTAGATAATGAGTCTTCATCGTCAAAGTCATTTTGGACAATAATACTGCATTTTCGAAATGCGTTCTTTATTGTAGTTTCTGAGATGTCATTCCACAGTTTCAAAACCCAGTTAGAGACATTTTCATGCGATGCACATTTCAATTTTCCTGTTTTCTTGTAATTCTTTTCCCCGACATCCACTGTTCTCATAACTTTCTAACTTTTGATTTAAAAGATCTATTAATTCCCACGTCCAAAGACTACGATTTCTTAGTCAGTCCTCCAGGAATAATAGCAATTTTTGCAGACACAGACTTCAGAGCATTTTTGACATTTTCACAGAGATGTGCTTTCATGAAGTCCATAATTAGAAAAGCCTTAGGATGAAAAAAAAGAATTTTTTTATTTTCGCCAGATGCTCTGTAGCCATGACATCATGACTTCTCTGTTCATCTAACCTTTTTCGTTCACACGAATTTCAACACCTTTTGAAAAAATTTCTCTTGGGAGTGTTTTTTTTTTTAAAAAAAATTATCATCGGCAGCAATTTCAAACCATTTGCAGCGCAGCATAAAACTACTGTAAAAGAAGTTCTTTCATTTCCTGTAGTATTTATAGGAATACAGCTTGTTCCTTGATCATTAATGGTCCTGGTAGGTGGTATATCAAATGATAATGGAACTTCGTCCATTTTTAAAATCAAATCCGTTGTAAAATTATTTTTGACAATAACTTTTTGACAAAATGTCATAAAATCATCTGATTTTTCCCCCCAGTCATCAGGTAATTTCTTGCCGACCATTGAACGACTAGGAACGGTTAAATTGTTTCTCTTCATAAACCGGTAGCACCACGTGGGCCCACCAGAGAAATTTTCAATGTTCATTTCTCGGGCAATAAATTGAGCTTTCATTCTGATGTTTATTGTCAAGACAGCTTTCCCATTTTCTCTCTCTTTCAAAACCCGTTTCTTTATTTCTTCCTCTAATTCTGGCCAGTGTGGTTTTCCACGACGATTAGTTCTTTTGCATCGATCACAAGTTTCAAAATTAATCTTGTTTTTTCTCCACAAACGAATATTTGATTTGTCAACGTTGAATAATTTTGCAGCTTCCCTATTTCCGACTTTGGTAGTCTTCTCAATAGCTTTTAACTTGAAATCTGCAGTGTAACTTACACGCTTCTGCTTCAACATGATGAATACTTTAAGGATGAAACCGCTGTAGCCAAAACAAAAAATTTTGGAATAGTTACTGTAATATCCTCCTGAGGAACCGAATTAATTCTAGAACATAATTAGACAAGACTGATTATAGCTGAAATCGTCAGCCAAGTCATGAAAGCGCCATCTATTATTTATTTTATAAAACATAAATGGCATTTATGTTCAAAACTTTATTGTTAGCTTTTCTGATGGAGAATGTTTTTTCTCAGATAATCCGTGGCAGCATATTATACGCACAATGAAATTTGAAACTTTTTAACACATAATCCATGGAATATATACAGGAAAATATGGTAATACCCAATAACTCTGATTCCCACAAACAAGTGAAATCCTCCTGTTCAGCGTTAAAAACCGAAAATTTCAAAACAGCTGCATTTTTTATTTTGTTTTTACTCTCTTCAAAAGTTTCGCAAAGAGATTACCCAAATAATGAATTACATAAAAAGACTGAGTTTGTTTTCTCTGACTTCCTACATCAAACAATAGTAATGAAAGTTGAGGGTTGCGGTCACATTGCACATTTAAAAAAAATGCTGGTTTTCAGAGACATAGGTGCATTTCTGAACAAATTGTCCGCTTATCTTAAGAGATAAAGGATGGCTTTCAGAGGAAGCAAAGTACCCTTTCTGTGTTTGTGGGTTTTAAGAGTGCATTTGATAGAGTTTGGAGAGCTGGATTGCTTAAAAGGCTGATTTTATGTGGCATTTCTGGCAACCTGTATAAATGGATTAAGAGTATTCTTGACCAAAGATTTATAAGCATTAGGTATGGCCATACTTTGTCTGACTTTAGGTAAACCAGACAGGGTTTGCCTCAGGGATCAGTACTGAGCCCAATTCTTTTTAATTTAATGATTAATGATTTGATAGATCTTATTCCTAAATCTGTTCCAGGTATAAATATTTTACTGTTTGCTGATGACATGGTGATGAGTGCTATAGGATCTGATATTTCTGGCTTGGAGAGTGTACTTCAGCAGGCCTTACACATTCTTTACATTTGGTCTTATGAGAGCAATATGTCCATTAATACTAATAAGACCACCTTTCAATTGTTTTCTTTCAGTACTAAACACCATGACATCCAACTTCAGTATGATAAAAAAGTTCTATCTCGGACATTTGACACTGTTTATTTGGGCATTTATTTAGACCCTAAATTAACATGGTAGAAGCATATAGATTCGATTGTTGATAGAGGTTACTCAAGATCTAAGCTGCTGAAGCGTTTAGCTGGTTTAACTTGGGGCTCAACTTAAGATGTTTTGTGTACAGCCTATAAGTGTTATGTGTGACCTGTTGTTGGGTATGGAAAGGAGGTTTTAATAACTGCCTCTGATTTTGTTAAAAATAGGCTTAATCTTTTCCAAAACAGCATGTTACGTTTAATCACTGGTGGGGCCAAATCAACCCCTATAGCTGCAATGGAACTCTAGGCAGATTTGGAACCTTTAAGTGAAAAGAGTCAAAAGAAATGCCCTGAACCTGGTTGAAAAGATCTTGAGAAAGAGAAACAATTTTCTAAATTATTATAGACCCACAAATGAAAGATTAAAAACTTATAAGTCTTTCCTTTCAACTGTTCATGATCTTTATGATACTTTCGATATTCCTACACCCAACTGCCAAGTTTTCCCACAGGAACTTAACCCTATTATGTGCCAGATGACTTTGGAGAGCCACATGGATCTTGTTTGGAGTGTTGGTAAACAATTATCTATACAAAGTGACTTAAAAAGTGCTGCTCTTGCTACTATATGTTACAGATACCCTCTTGACAAATGGTTCCATGTATACACAGATGGTTCAGCAGAAGATGCTCTTAAAAATGCTGGTGCTGGAGCCTATTCAAGTGCTTTTAGTATTAGTTATCCTGCTGGAAAGTATTGTGACAATTTTGATGGTGAGATAGCGGCAATATCATTTGCGATTGATAAATTGGAAAGCTGTTCTGAACCAAATATTGTATTCTTTTTCGATTCTCAAGCTGTCATTTTGTCTCTAATAAACTCAAGATATAATGAAATTGCTCTAGTGAATTCCTGTAGAAGGAAATTAGCTGAACTTGGGAAGTCCAGAGAAAGTATTGCCCCCCCCCCAGTGGATTCCCAGCCACTATAACATTTCTGGAAATGAGAAAGCAGATAGGCTTTCTGAAAAGGGATCTCTCACATGGTCCCAACCTGCCTCTCCCTTGCCTCTGTGTAACATCAAAAGAATCATATACAGTTAACTGCAAATTAATAGAGTCTCCCTGTATGGTGAAGCAGCTGCAGGTAAAAGGTGGAATATCTTGCTTAACAAAAGTGGTAGTGTTCCCAGTTCCCTGCCTCGATCTGTTGGAGTTGCGTGCCTTCGTTTATTTACTGGACAAGACTACTTGCAAAGGCATTTACATCGCATTGGAGTAAAGGATTCTGCTTGGTGCACTCTGTGCAACCAGAGTGAAATGGATGGTGACCACCTCAGACACTGCCCTATTATTTTAAAGTTTTTTGTGGATAACTCTATGGAGACAAATTTTAATTCTTTTTATGCTTCATCATTTTATTGGGCTGCTCGTCGACTAATGGCAAAGATGCTGAAGATGGGCATAGGATAAAAAAAAAAAACAGTCCACATTTATATATATTGTCTGTAATACTATTTCTTTATTACAAACATCTTTTTTATCTATTTTACAGCGGGATACTGCAGTAGTATCAAGGAGAGCTTCAGAATTACTTTCTTTAGGCAGAGTGGATTTATTCGTTAAGTTATAATAACAAATTGATGTACTATGAAAATTACCATGACAAATTTTACAAAGAGTTGATTTAAATTTACACTTTGATGAATGACACTTTGTGAAATTTTCTAAAACATACGTAACAGCGATCTTCTTTACATAATTTTTTGCGTTTTTCAGGGACAAACAAAATTTTACATGCTAATTAATCATTTTTAGAATTATCCCAAAATACACAAGCATTCTTTACATTTGTTGTTAACGCTGATACTGCAAGAGTCCCATGCCTATAGTTAGAATATTTTGGGGAATATTTAAAATTATCTTTTTTCAAGTTATTTTGCTGATCGTAATTTTGCATACTCAATGTAACTTCTTGTGATTCAGTTTCTTTTTTAAGGAATAAAAGAAGATCGTTTACGATAACTTTTTCATAATCTAATTGATTCTGATTAAAGTCGAGATCAATTTTGGAAGGTATCAATTTTAATATAATCATACAAAGTAAATGTCCATAACCGTCTGCCACAACACCAAGAGAATTTGAATTTCATAGCTATCATAAAGCTCTTGCAATTCTTTAATATTTGACACATTTTTAACTTGTTTTAAATTTAAAAGTTTGGTCAAATGAGTGTTAACAACAAGATCATAATACCTGTATTGGTTTTTTAATAACTCAATAGCTGCTTAATAATTCTCTTCAGAAAGGGAAAAACTGGCTACAACATTATATGCACTAGCTCCAAGTAGAGATTTTAAATACGAAAATTTGTGAATTTTAGTTAAATTTGGATTTGGCATTAGAAAATTGGCCCCAAAATTCAAGCCAATTTCTATCACGATAAAACCTTTTTGATTGTAAGTTTAGGCAATTTCATGGAACATTCAAAATTTACATTCCAAGATCCAGAATCATTTTTTAAAAGATCTCTTTGTTATAAAGTGATTTGGTTATGAACATTTCGTTCATTCAAAAATTTCAAGGTTTTATTTCGCGATTCAATTATTGTCTCACTGTAATCCTCTAAATTCTCGATTTTATTTTCAAGTTCAGTATCGGGAGTTTCATCTTGTATATCTGAATTTAATTTCTTTAGAGTTTCATATTTTTCATTTAGCTGATCTTTACAAATACTTAGAAGATTAATTTTTTCTTCTAATGATATTGATTCATATACAAAAGCTGTTTCAATTTTATTAAATAATTTTGTGGTATGCAAAGATGCATGGTTCCTTTTCGATGTTTCTATATTACTTGTCATTTTTTAAATTTAATTATTTCACTCAACTTATATATTTATTATTAATAAGACTATTGTTAATAAGACAATCATATCAAGAATCAATCAATGAATATCAGATGAACTGAGCAGGATATACAAATGAGAGCTTTAAAAATAAAAGATAAGCAAAAAAAAAAATTTAAACTTCTACATATATCGAAATACTGTTTATTTTTTTTAAAAAAAAAAATGACCTTCCTTATGGACTTAAAGGATTGTAGTTCTAGAAGTGTACAATTTTTTTCTAAAGCTTGGAATAATACCTCGAACTAATTACTTCAAAACATAGGAGCATTGCTCACATGAATTTCAGGTTTCTTTCTAAATGGGTGGGGGGGGGGGGCTATACTATACTATATGGGCGAATATACTTAAAAATTAAAAATTGCAATTTGAAATATATTGGTGTGCGTTATACGGCAGTGCCTCTTATACGCCGGATTTTACGGTAGTCCTACTAAAAAAAAGCATTTGTAGTTTTATATAGGGGATAATTATATATTATTGAATTATTATATTGTTTCTTTCTCCTCATATCACTCTTATATGTCGGCAATGTTTGACTTTTTAAAAATTAGTTAATCATTGTTAGTGATGGTTTAATGATGTGCTTAAATCTTAGCTCTGCTGATTAGGTTATTATTGCAAAATGTATAATTTTTTGAGGCTTTGTATTCTATTATCTATAAGTAATATGTTTCTGGAATATTTTTTTATTTTATAATTATGTTAAATTTTTAAATAATTTGAATAATAATAAGCACTGTGCTTCTTTTATAGTAATTCATAAATTTAAAAAAAATATTTTTCATGATCCAGGAGATTTTTATATCACTATAAATTTACTTATATCAATGGTTGCTAATAAGTTTAAAAACATCTTAATTTAGTACATAAATGTAATAGTTAAAAAATGACTTAAAAATTATAGAGAATGATGTTTATGTATAATTTATTTAAATAATAAAATGCTTTTGTTTTTTTAGCACTAGATGAAGATCGTTATGGTATGCCTAGACGCAGACGTGCTTCTCCAGATTGGCCAGCGAGGTAGAATGGATG
>BMAO01038550.1:0-25177 GCA_019973975.1 Trichonephila clavata
AATTTCGTGTTTCCCTCAGGCCGATAGCACTTGTGTGTGTGTGTATGCGCGCGCGATGTGAGTGATTTCTTTAACTATGTCATAAAAACTCCCTTTTTCGAAATTTGTTCTTGCGTTGGTGTGGTGTGGTAATTCTTAAAGATGGGTAAAAGCTCAGGTGTCGTCCTCGTCACTTGAGAATGGTTGAAAATTTCGAGGTCCGTCACCAAAAATTTTCGAATAGGCAAACAGGGTGAATTTTAAAATCACCCACTCACTTTCCAATTCTTTGTTGCAATTTTTTATTTCCCGGAAACGAAAATGTAATTTTTTTAAAAATAGTTGTATGCTGCAAAAAGACAGAAAGTATAAATTTTTCAAATTACAAAATTTCCCTGCTATTTTAATTCTTGGAGTAAAATTGTGAGGATTTTTTGAAATATTCGACTCGGGGGAAAAAACCTTCATGCAATTACCTTTATAAAAGAAGAAATTATTAAATGATTGATTTAAGTATTTTGAGTGTTTTATTAAAATTTGTTCAAAAAAGTTTTTGACTTTTTTTTAGAATCACTGATTCTAGTAGTTTTAAATTGAAAATTTCGAAGTCCGTCGCCAAAAAACTCTGGAGTAGGTGAAAAGTGCGACTTTTTAAATATCCCTCACATTTCAATTCTTTCGTTGCAATTTTTTAGGCCCCGGAAACGAAATGTAGCTTTTTTAAAAATAGTTGTATGTTGAAAAAAGACAGAAAAGTAGAAATTTTTAAAATTACAAAATTTCACTACTATTTTAAATATTGAAGTAAAATTGTGAGAATTTTTTGAAATGTTCGACACACGGAAAAATAGTTTCATGCAATTATCTTTACGAATGAAGAATTTATTAAATGATTGATTTAAGTATTTTTAATGTTTCATTAAAATTCGTTCAAATAAGTTTTCGGCTTTTTATTTTTTAAATCACTGATTCTGAAAGTTTTAAAAATCATTTTTATATAAACGCAATGATATTGATTCATATGAGAAAAAATCATAAAATATGCAAAACAGCATTGTTTTGTAAAAAATAAAAAGTTGTTTTTTTTCTATAAAATTCTTTAAAGAAAGATAGTTTTTTCCCGGAAACGAAACTGTAGCATTTTTAAAAATAGTTGTATGCTGAAAAAAGAACAGAAAGTATAAATTTTTAAAATTACAAAATTTCACTACTATTTTAATTCTTGAAGTAAAATTGTGAGAATTTTTTGAAATATTCAACACGGGGAAAAAGTTTCATGCAATTACGCATTATTTTAAAGTAAACTATAAGTTTTATGAAAGGGAACAAAAATTTCGGTACTGATAAATATTTTAAATGAATCTCAGAAATGCATTGAATGCATTTTAATTTTAAAAAAATATATTAATTTAAATCCATTATCAATAAATACTAATAAAAAAAATTCTACAGATAGCTCGTGAAACGTTTGGATGTTTGATTAAACATTTATAAGTGTTAAAAATCCACTTTTGGGGGAAAACCTAGTTATATGCTAACATTCAGTAAAAAAAACATTCAAAAAGAAAAGATACTATTTGATAAAAACATTTAATTTTTTTAATTTTAATTTTATAGTTTTTCATTCCATTCTGTGTTAAAATTATTTAAACACGTATCTGCGAAAAAAATTATATTATACAAAACTAACTTATTAATTATTTTTAATAAAATTGATTAAAAATGCTCATTTAGCAATTAATTGTAACATAAAAATTTGCTTACATAATAGCAGCACTGAAAATGAAGTAAATTTCAGATCAGTGGGGATGCAGCAAGTGAATTCAATCATTGAAGAAGAGAGAATTAATTTACTGGTGGGAAAAATAAGCAGAAATGAACAAAATCGAATTGTTGAAAAAGATAGAAATTACTTTGAATGATTAAGAATCGGAAAAAAACCTTTTAGAAGGCGAGAAAAAAAAAGTACATTAAAATAACAGAGGATCATGTTAAAATAAGTATTTATCAGTAAAATTAATTTACGTGGGAAAAATGAGCAGAAATGAAAAAAAAGAGATCCCTCCGATTCGAACTCGCAGAGACACGATATGCTTTACGGTGTAAATGAAGCGAAATGTCTGACTGTGCTACCGGGACCCGTAGCGAAAAATGAAAATAAGCAACAATAATGAATGGGAGGACGAAAAAGTAATTTTTTCATTCGTATTTTTTTTTACTCGCCATAGTTACTGATTTCCCCCTGTTTAAGGCAGAATTTTTTTAGTGTAACCCTTGAGTTAGATGCGGTCGAAGGCGAAACAGGTCAAATGTCTTTGGCACAAAGCTAATTTTCGACGCCAATGTTTGGCTAAGTGTAAAATCGCGTATTTTAAATTATTTTAAAAATCATTACCTTCATTTTAAGGGCATAATTTTTACGTTAATGCTCTCAAACATCACCAACTATTTGCAAAAATAACGTACTTTGAAATAAACAATGTACAAATTACTGCTTTTTAATTTATTGCTCAGAAAAACATAAGTTTACGAAAATCACAATTTTTTTTTAAATCCGTAATTTTGAAGCAATTTTTTCAATCTTCCTATATGTTACGGATAATATTACTGTACACACGGAAAAAAGGTTTTGTGAAATTATCTTCATAAATGACGAAGTTATTCAATGTGAAGTAAAAATTAAGACTACTTTTTAAAAATTCTTTAAAAAAAATTTTTTTTTAATGAATGGATCTAAAAGAGAAAGGCTTGAAGTTAATTAGTGTAGAATATCGATTTAATAACACTAAAGTAATTCAAACCCAACGATTTAGATATAATTTTCATAAAAACGCATCAATTTTGACACTATTTTAAAAAATTCGAAAAAAAAAGAAAATATCGTTATTTTACAAAAAAAAATTTATACCGTGTATTGGCGAAATAAATGATCTTTCCGATTATGTAATTATTTTTTGTCTAATTTCGACACCGAAAATTAGATGACAATTTTAATATGGTGGAAAACGTAAGATTACCGCTCGGCCGAAACGGAAGGGAAGTTCCGCCATAAAAACAACCGGCAGGAGTAAAACAATTAGGCGTTTTAAGGTTTTTAATTAATATCTTTTTAACTTATTACAATATCGGAATATAAATGAGCAATACGGCTTCCCCGAAAAATTCGCGATCTTTTGGTAACTTCCGCGACTTTCTGCGTCGTACGGTTCGTGAGAAGATAGACGCATATACATAGATAGATAGATAGATAGATAGATAGATAGATACGTTTGTTTACCTTCGGATTTTAATAGTGTAAGGCTAGCTTTCATGGCCCGGCGTTGCACGGGCTTATACCGAGGGTATAACTTAATCCCCATGTTAATTTCCTCCTTTTATTCTAACGCCAACACTTTTGTGGGGTTTGACGCGTACGATGTGAGTGCATGTCCCGTGAGTGCGTGTCATGGCTTTGTTTCTTAACATTTTCCCTTCTCTTCACAAATTCTCGATCCTAGTACCACTGAAGACCCGCAGTGTAGGGGAGATGATGCACGTAAAATCTGTCGAGAGCTCAAACGTCCTCCCGTGGTGTGGTGTGGTAGTTAGGAGAGGGGGTGCCAGCTCAGGTGTCGTCCGCGTCACTTGACCATGGTTCAAAATTACATGGACCGTCCCCAAAAGGCCTCGTGTAGCTGAACAGTATGACGTTAATATTCACTCAATCTTCACAAATTCAGCACTTCCAATATTATTTTCCGAAATTACTTTGATTTCTTTGTTTCTTTCCTCTCCGCTTAGCCCGGCGTTGCACGGGCTTTTACCGAGTGAATAACTTCACCCTCATGGAAATTTCGTGTTTCCCTCAGGCCGATAGCACCTGTGTGTGTGTGTGCGCGTGCGTGCGATGTGAGTGATTTCTTTTACAATGTCATAAAAACTTCCTTTTTCGAAATTTGTTCTTGCGTTGGTGTGGTAATTATTAAAGATGGGTGAATGCTCAAGTTTCGTCCTCGTCACTTGAGCATGGTTGAAAATTTCGAGGTCCGTCACCAAAAACCCTTGAATATTCAAACAGTGCGAATTTAAAAATCACCCACTCACTTTCCAATTCTTTCCTTTTCCTAAGTGAATAATTTCATCCCCATGGAAATTTCGTGTTTCCTTCAGGCCGATAGCACTTGTGTGTGCGTGTGTGCGTGCGATGTGAGTGATTTCTTTAACTATGTCATAAAAACTCCCTTTTTCGAAATTTGTTCTTGCGTTGGTGTGGTGTGGTAATTATTAAAGATGGGTAAAAGCTCATGTGTCGTCCTCGTCACTTGAGAATAGTTGAAAATTTCGAGGTCCGTCACTAAAATTCTCGAATAGGCAAACAGGGTGAAATGTAGCCTTTTTAAATATAGTTGTATGTTGAAAAAAGACATAAAAGTAGAAATTTTTCAAATTTCACAATTTCACTACTATTTTAAATATTGAAGTAAAATTGTGAGGTTTTTTTGAAATATTCGACACATGGCAAAAATGTTTCATGCAATTATCTTTATAAAAGAAGAAATTATTAAATGATTGTTTTAAGTATTTTGAGTGTTTTATTAAAATTTGTTTCGAATGCATAACATACTGCCATGGAAATTGACCTTCCTTTATCAAAGTTCCTGGTATATGTGTGATTCCTTTATATTAACGTCACTACAATTCCCTTGTTTTTTAAAAAAAAATATATGTCAGACAGGTTTCAGTTCTCTTTCTACAGCACGGTGTTACAGTGGCTTTTTTGAGTGTAGAACTATTTTCCCCCTGACTCTCCCCTCAGATATAAGATTTATCTTCAAGTTTCTATTCATGACATATCAAAAACAATATTGCTTTAGTAAAAAAATAATAAATTTAAACAATAAAAAGAAAACTATTTTGATGTTTGAGTAAAAAAAAGTCACCCTTTTTTAATAATAGATAATTTCTAGGAATCTAAAATAATTAAATAATTATCAGGTTTTCATTAATCAATCAATCGCTACTTACAGTTAGCTTAAAAAGGTCTCTAGAACGTATTTTTATCCAAAATAATAGGCGATATACTTTTTATTAACAAATAATTAATTTAATAAGTAAATAATAGAAACATTCCTTTTAATTTAAAAAACTATAGTAATTTAATTCCATTATCTATAAATAATAATAAAAAAAATTAAATATTGCTTTAGTTTCGTAAAATATCTATTATTTTAAAACCATTTTCTAAAAAAATAAATACAAAAACTCTCACCTTTAATTATTGAAAGGACTATTCATTTTTTCATTTCGTTGTTTTTGAATGTTAGATTAAAAATATATAAGAATGAAAAAGCCTGGAAATTTATTTACATTCACTGCACAAAATCATTCAAAAAGAAAATAATACTGTGTGTGAGACTAATATATGTTTCAGAATTATATTTTTTTTACAGTATTTTTTATTCCACTCATTCACTTTTGCCAAGAACAGCAAGTTTGACTTTGGCCACTGCATTAAACAGAGGGGGGGGGGAATAATAATGATTCTAGCGCATGTGCAAAGCCTTTAGAATGTCTTTTAAAGCTTTCATTATTTTTGAGGGCTCAATTTTTAATTGAAAATTCCAAGTTTTCACAATTTATTGAAAACAACAATAATTTTTAAAGAAAAAAGGTTACAAAAATAATGCTTGTATTATTTCTCACAAAAACTTTTTTATTTTATGAAAATCACAAAAAGAAATCTTTAAAATCCGTAATTTTTAAGCGAAATCGACACACGGGAAGAGAAAAAATCATAAAATATGCAAAACAGCATTGTTTTGTAAAAAAAAAAAGTTTTTTTTCTATAAAATTCTTTAAAGAAAAATAGTTTTTCCCGGAACGAAACTGTAGCCTTTTTAAAAATAGTTGTGTGCTGAAAAAAAGACAGGAAGTATAAATTTTTCAAATTACAAAATATCACTACTATTTTAATTTTTGAAGTAAAATTGTGAGAATTTTTTGAAATATTCGACACGGGGGAAAAAGGTTTCATGCAATTACCTTTATAAAAGAAGAAGTTATTAAATGATTGATTTAATTATTTTGAGTGTTTTATTAAAATTTGTTCAAAAAAGTTTTTGGCTTTTTTTTTTAAATCACTGATTCTAAAAGTTTTAAAAATCATTTTTATTTAAAAGTAACGATGTTGATTAATTTTGGAAAAAATCATAAAATATGCAAAAAATCTTTGTTTCCTAAGAAAAAAAGTTTTTTTTTTAAATTCAAAAAAAAAAGATAGTTTTCGGCATTTTACTTTTTTAATCACCGTTTCTAAATATCAAGGACCTTTTTAAAAATCATTTTCTTTTAAATTCATCGATATTTATAAAATACAAAACTTTAACTTATTAATATTTTTACATTAAAGTTGATTAAAAATGTTCATTTGGCAATTAATTGTGACATGCCATTTGCTTAAATAATGGCAGCACTGAAAATTTACGCGGGAAAAATAAACAGAAATGAAAGCTTCTTGTTAGGAATTGTTGAAAAAGATAGAAATTACTTTGAATGATTAAAAATCAGAAAAAAACCTTTTTTAAGGCAAAAAAAAAAAAAAATGAAAAGTACATTAAAATAATAGAGGATCATGTTAAAATAAGTATGTATCAGTAAAATTAATTTACGTGGGGAAAATAAGCAGAAACGAACAAAATCAAATTCGCTAGATTCGAACCCAGCCACAAGAAACAATTAGATACTTTGCGAAAGCAACGCACTTTGCAACTACGCCACACAGACCTGTAACGGAGAGTGAAAATAGGCAATAATAATGAATGCGAGGTTCAAAAAAATAACTCTTTCAATCGCATTTTTTTTTACTCACCAAAGTTACTGATTTCCCCCTGTTTAAGGCAGAATTTTTTAGTGTAACCCTTGAGTTAGATGCGGTCGAAGGCGAAACATGTCAGAAGTCTTTAGCGCAAAGTTAATTTTCGACGCCAATGTTTGGCTAAATGTAAAATCGCGTATTTTGAATTATTTTAAAGATCATTACCTTCATTTTAAGGGCATAATTTTTACGTTAATGCTCTCAAACATCACCAACTATTTGCAAAAATAACGTACTTTGAAATAAAAAATTTACAAATTACTACTTTTTAATTTATTTCTCAAAAAAGCATAAGTTTACGAAAATCACAATTTTTTTTTTAAATCCGTAATTTTGAAACAATTATTTCAATCTTTGTATATGTTACGGATAATATTACTGTACACAAGAAAAAAGGGTTTTGTGAAATTATCTTCATAAATGACGAAGTTATTCAATGTGAAGTAAAAATTAAGACTACTTTTTAAAAATTCTTTTAAAAAAAAGTTTTGGGAATTTTATTTTTTAAATGAATGGATCTAAAAGAGAAAGGCTTGAAGTTAATTAGTGTAGAATATCGATTTAATAACACGAAAAGTAATTCATACCCAACGATTTAGAAATAATTTTCATAAAAACGCATCCGTTTTAACACAATTTTAAAAAATTCGAAAAAAATAGAAAATATCGTTATTTTACAAAAACAATTATACCGTGTCGTGGCGAAATAAATGATCTTTCCGATTCTGTAATTATTTTTTGTCTAATTTCGACACCGAAAATTAGATGACAATTTTAATATGGTGGAAAACGTAAGATTACCGCTCGGCCGAAACGGAAGGGAAGTGCTGCCAAGTAAACAACCGGCAGGAGTAAAACAATTAGGCGTTTTAAGGTTTTTAACTAATATCTTTTCAACTAATTACAATATCGGAATATAAATTGGCAATACGGCTTCCCCGGAAAATTCCCGATCTTTTGGTACCTTCCGCGACTTTCTGCGTGGTGCGGTTCGTGAGAAGATAGACGCACATACATACATACATAGATAGATACGTTTGTTTACCTTCGAAATTTAATAGTGTAAGACTTGCTGAAATACTCGTTGTCACAAACTCCCATCTTCTTAAAGCGACAGCAGCGCCACCTTTGTAAAAGTAACTATAATTGACTCAGAATTAAAAATTGACGCGTAGAAGAAACATACTGAAACTACGCGGTCGAAACTAAAATTGATATAGATGCTTAGAAATACTATTTGCTTAGATTAATTAGTGTCGTGTAATGTCCCGAGTATTTTTGTTATGTGTGCTGTAGAAATTAAAAACATATAAAATTCACAAAAGGACTTTTTATTCATGGATTTTGACTTGAATCGATGTGTGGCAGCCCTCCATTGACAAGGTAAGCTATTTTACCTTGATTGTTTTCTTCATTTTAAGTAACAAAAAATGAAACTCGTTCTTCACAGGGTTAATAATGTAACAGAATGTAAAATTCCGATAAAGAATAGTTGGGTTAGTTCTTAGAAAACGAGAAGGTTTCAAAATGTTTTGAAAGCAAAGGATCACACCCTTTGTTTAAGTGTTATAAATATAAGGGAATGATGTATAATGTCGCTTCTTAGCCAGCTGTCTTCTACTCCTCTTTTGTTCCATTTAACACATTTCCATTCTACACATGTGTGGAAAGGATAGTCCGTTATTGTGAAGAGGAAATGCTAGAAATTGTATTCTATGTTTCGGTTTAACATGTCAACTTATGGTCCTTCCATATGACTTTCGACATGATGAGACAAAATAGTCATGGCCAAATAGGAAGTAAAAATGAATAGAGTGAATCGATAGCAAAACTGATAGATTTTATTAATTAATTGGTA
Source organism: Trichonephila clavata (assembly GCA_019973975.1). Lineage (NCBI taxonomy): Eukaryota > Metazoa > Arthropoda > Arachnida > Araneae > Nephilidae > Trichonephila > Trichonephila clavata. The sequence goes on from BMAO01038550.1 coordinate 8,691, forward strand.
GAATTTTCCGCTAAATGTTAAATGCATTGTTCTTAAGCAATTAAATTTGTTAATGCGGTGGGCCACTCAGAAAAACCTCGCGAGTCGAAGGTTGAGTATCACTAATCTAAAAAGATAGCAAAAAGAAGCGATTCACTTTGAGGTAAGCGGTTCGCCCTCTATATTAGGAAGCATCTAGAAAATTCATGCTACAAGGAAACAAAATTTTGAAAAAAAGAAGAAAATTTAGAAACTATAATTTAAATTGTGAAATCTTGGGCAGTGAAAGAAATTTTATTCAAGGGGGAGTTTGCATGAAAGAGTTTGAAATAAGATAAAAATTTAACATAAGTATAGAAATGCTAGTATGAAGAATTAGTTTATTTTACTAAGGCACGCTTTAAATCAAAATAAAAAAATTTAGGAAAAAATAGTAGATATTTCAGAGGAGTTCAAATTGTAAATACACCGACTTCTGATTCAGAAAAACATACTTGGAAAAATTCTAAATTTAACAATCAACTGTAGTAACTAAATTTAATGAACTTACAGAAAATGAAAGAGAGAGAAAACAGATTGGACAAACAAAAATTTTAATTTGATTATATCAGAATCAAATGTATATAACAGAAAAAATTAAGATGATAACTAGAAAATCTCTAATATAATTTTTAATAATTAATTAATGTTAGCGATAAAAAATACAGAGTAACTGTTTAGCATTTATTTCCTTTACGCTAGAGGAAAATAATGTACTGCATTGCAAACTAAAATAATAACATTAAAATGTGCAAGGAAATGTATGGGCAGAATCAGAATTGCGAAGATTAATTTTTTGTTAAAAAAAGGAGTTCACAATTACAAATATATATACAGTCGACTCTCGATAATTCGAACTTTCGATAATACGAACCTCTCACTAATTCGAAGTATATGCTCAGCCCTTAGATATTTCGAACTAAAATAATATGTTTTGGTACACTCAATATTTCGAAGTAAAATCTGTGGCTGGCCGGACTACAACACGCAATAACTCGAAGTTATAAAACTCTCGACAATTCGAACACTCGTTATCATGTAGAGTCCTATAGCAAACAGGTTGGAGCCTACATGTTTTGTGTTGTATTGTCTCCCCTGTAACGGAGCCCTTTGATGGCCATTTTTCTGCTACCCCTTCTTTGTGTTTCCGGACTCATCTAGCAAAAGGCACTTTTATTGCTTTCCTTTTTCAAGTGGACAGTTCCGGCCTCACCTGTTGTCAGTCGTCCATATCTTTCGTTTAACACGTGGCCTTACAACTCATGTGTTCAGAAAGGATGGTCTGCTATTGTGATGCGTAAGATTGTGTTTTTTGCGTTGAACTGACATAACTATTTATGGCTGATCTGTGTGACTTATAGCATGTGGCACCAAATAGGACATGGGCAGCCCTGTACCTTACCTTGAAGAACCAATGGTTTTGTGGGCAGTGTCTGAGGGAAACGGGTGCGAAACGATTTCATTTTCCACGAGGAATGGAAGAGATTTGGTGGGGCGTGAAAGAGAATTACTACAAAATGTATTATTTTAATATATGACTTTTAACTTCTGTATAAAATTTATACTATATAATATGTACTTTTTAAAAATAGTTTAAAGTAATTTTATACATGTGTACAATTACTGTTTTATTACATAGTTTAGAATTTAAACGTGTTAGCAAAAAATTCAGGAGTTTTTTCTTACCCGCTTGATTATTCGAACTCTTGATAATTCGAAGTTTTTTATTGGTCCCTGCAACTTCGAATTATCGAGGGTCGACTGTATATCTATCTATCTATATCTATCTATCTATCTATCTATCTATCTATTATATATATATATATATATATATATATATGTCAGATTAAATTAATTTAAACCGATAAGTTTTATTAAGCATGTGTAAGAAATAAAATTCTTTTAGTGAGCATGCTGTTATTATAAGAGCTTAATGTTATTTAAATGGATGAAAAAAATGTAAGTGCAGAAAATATCGTATAAAAATTCAGGGTAACTCTATGATCAAATTCTATCGATATATAAAGGAAAAACACGATTAATTCATCACGGTATGTCCGGAATTATTAGACCCACAGACTTGAAATTTGGCAGGCATATTCTTTTCATGGAGTAGTTACGCTACGAACGGATATTGTGAAAACTGATCCGCAAAGGGCGTTGCGAGGGCTTAAATGACGTAACAGATTAATATTCCCGTTTTTGGACTATTAGACCTACAGACTTGAAATTTGGTAGGCATGTTTCTTTTGTTGAATAGAGATCCATTTAGAACGGAATTTTCGGAAATCGACTTCTATTAGGGAGAAGGGAGTTACTGGGGTGTATAGATAAAAAAAATCGTTTTCGGACTACTAAGCCTATTGTAATAAAATTTAGTATGCATGTTTCTTTTGTTAAATTAAAATTCTCTAAGAACCGGTCTTACGGAAATCGACTCTCAAAAGAGGTACGAGACTTGTTGATAAAAGTAGTTTCCGTTTTTGAACTATTAGATTTAGACTTGAAATTTGGCAGGCATGTTTATATTGTAGAGTGGAGATTCACTTATAAAGATGGCTTGCGGATATCTATTAGAAGGGAGGAGGTTAAGGAAACGTTCAAGATAATACCACTTTAATTTCCTCTTTAAATCAAAATTTCCTTTTTAATTCAATCCTGTCCTCTTTATATCGAGAGGTGAGAGGAGGATGCGTTTCAGTACAATCGTCACTAGCTTTCTTTCTGTTTTAATCAATTCCAACTTTATCCTTCTTTCAAAAACTTTTTTAATCCATATTGCATTAGCATGGAAATCAATCAGTCGCATTTTAAATTCTTCGATTTCCAACCAATCGAATAGGAACAAGATCGGTTTATCAAATGAAGTCACATCAGGGCTATAAACTTGAGCGTTTCTAATATTTCTTTGAACTGAAAAAATCTTGCTGAAAATTCCTTGATTACGGAAATAAATTCTTCAGTAACTTTTTCTTCGTCTGGTTTCTTATGTACATCTAAAACTATTTAATTCATTAAAAAAACTATTTTCATTTCTCAAATTAACAGGATTCATGCAATCTCCATGTTAGACCAGTCCATGAAACGATTCGTAAAATGACCAACTCATTAAACTTTTTTTAAAAGAAAAAGTCCTAAACGCAAACTGTGGTAACAAAAATGGACGCTCGTCTTCGCAGTACAGTCGGTACTTGGGAACAACAGTAATAACAGCCGGATTTGACTTTCAAGGCTACAAAGTTTAAATTTGATATTTTGTCTCAGTCGTGTTGTGACTGGTTAAGCGCACTTAAGATAAATCACATCCAAAAATAGGGGTATATATATATATATATTATATATATATATATATGTTACGGCCAAATCCCGAAGTTCGGCCAGTTCCCGAATTGGCCGGCCAAATCGCACATTTGCCAGGGCGTATGACCAAAGTCCGATGTACTGGATATGAATAGCGTATATGCGACTTTGGCCAGCCACTTCCTGAAGTGCCCGGAACTCCCTGGCCAATGTTTGATGTGCTGAAGCAAGACTGTTCGTTAGGACCGCTTTCTACAAGCTAGAAACAAAACATGGTGTTCTCAAACAACTGTACTCCAGAAGTGAGTTTTCCATTTTGCGAGAGAAACTACTTACATTGGCTTCCGTGGGCACAGAGAAAAAAACCATTACCAACCGTTGCCTCTTCACAATCACTGAGCGGCGGCCAAGGCTACACTCGATGCATTTGCACTACCAAGTGCTCAACAAATCTCTGCATATGTAAAAATAACAAACTGTTGTGAAATTCGAAGTGTCATAAAAGTTCATCTTGTTGTATCAAGTGATGATACTGATAATTTTCTGTATTAAATATTCTGTATTGTATACTGATAATTTTCTGTATTATCTTTTTTTATTTGTTTGTTTGTTTTCACCAAAGGAGAGGAAATTTTCATAAGAGACCAGGAGGTTTCTGGTTCTGTTACATCCTCACTCACTAAAACTTCTCCCTTCAGACTACAGCCCACCTAGGGCCACCGTACCTTCTTGGCCTTGACACATTTCCACCTTTGCATAATGGGATACAACTGCTTCGAACTTAGAATCACCTCCTGGAATGCGAATGGAGTACGATCGCGCATCGTCGAGTTGCGCGATTTTATAGATAAGCACAACCCCGATTTAATTCTACTACAAGAAACCCACCTAGGATCAGGGGACACCCTACAGATTCCAAACTTTACTACCTATCGCAATGATAGGCTCACACTCCCAACACAAAACCCTAAAGGCGGCACTGCCATTCTGATCAAGTCTTCTCTCTCACACTTCCGCACACCTACACAGCCGACGGGCATGGCGGAGGCGACCTCGGTCACCCTCACCCCTCCCGGAAGCGAACACATAACAATCATCTCTATTTGTCTATTAATTCAAGCCAGTACTGCCAACCTACACACAGAACTGGAAACGATCTTTAGCGCAAGCGACGTTTCCATTATATGCGGAGATTTTAATGCCCATAACACCTAGTTAGTTTCACCATACTAATTGTCTTTCAAATTGCTAACAGAATAACTAATATCTTCAGAACCGGGCACTTTCCAGATTCCTGGAAAACTGCCTCCGTCATCCCAATACTAAAACCCGGTAAGCCGGCCAGCAGTGCTGCCAGCTATCGGCCAATTTCCTTACTTCCTATTCTAAGTAAGCTCGCAGAGAAACTAATTCTCTCGAGACTTAACGACCACATAACAACTAATAACATCCTCATTTCTCAACAGCTCGGCTTTAGACCTCAGCTATCCACATCGCACCAGTTGCTAAGGGTAGTTGAGTACATAAAGACCGGCTTTAACGATAAAAAATAAATGGGATGGGGTTTTCTGGTTATCCAGAAGGGCCTTCGACCGTGTATGGCATGTGGGACTACTCTATAAGCTAATCAAAATTAACACTCCCCCCCTAACTTACTAAAATCATCCAATCTTACCTTACTAACCGGAACTTCGCCGTCAGAGTCAACGACACCCACTCCACCACAAAGATGATCAAAGTCGGGTCGCCGCAGGGTTCCCTCCTCTCCCCGACGCTTTTTAACATTTACGTCAACGACATACCAACATCCAGACATACTACCATCTGCCTCTATGCAGATGACACAGCGATTCTGGCCCAGAGTAACAACATTAACCTGATCACCCACTTTCTACACAGTCACTTGGCGGAGTTGGAAGACTGGTACGATAAATGGAAAATATGCCTCAATGCAACCAAGACGGAAGTAGTCTTCTTCTCCGCCAACAGAAAATTTAAGAAACCACCGATAGTACATGTACAGAACCACCCGGTCTCCTGGTCCGGGCCGACTAAGTACCTAGCCGTCATTTTAGACGCCCACCTAAATTTCAATCTCCACATCAATTACATTAAAACAACTTCCGGGCGATAGCGAGTAAATTTACCCCTTATTTTTCCCGGAAGTCGCCTTTGACCTTAAGAAATAGAGTGCTTATCTATACCTCTATTATCAGACCAGTCGCCACATACGCTTGCCCGATTTGGAGTCATGCCGCTCATTCAACTATTAAAATACTAGAACAATCTCAAAATGTAATCATAAGAAAACTAACAAATGCCCGGTGGTTTATGAGGAACAGGAGTCTTGCGGTACGCCTCAAAACTCTCCGGGAAACCTTCCAGAAAATCTCAATAAAATTATTTAATAACCTTGATAACATAGATAACAGTTCTTTAAGAAAAATAGAAACCTATACTCCTGATCCTAACTTTAAGAGACCCAGAAATATATTACTTTAGCATGAAATTTTTTCTAACCAAACTTACATTTCAATTTCTCTTCTGGGCTAGCTTTTAGCTAGACCCCGCCCCTCTCCGAGAGGCTGACTCCTGATTTGACAACCAACTCACTCATGAAACCTTCAAAGCACGGCCGCCTTTGGTGGTCACTCTTACCCGGGGAAGCAGCGAAAAAGGACCGACTGGTTCTTTCCGCGGCCCACCCGATACGAAAACCATGCCACTGCGGCGAGACAATCGCTTCGGCGGGGCGCTCACACTGTCGGCACAGAAAATATAACACAAACAACAGAACACACGCAAACAATATCGCTTCCTTAATTTCTTACTGATATCACACAACTTTAATTTTTTTCTACTTAAAGTCTTTAGAATCAATCTCTCCAATATAATAACAAAAATGGGCAAATTAAAACAGTAAAGCTAACTCCCCAAATTTCTGCCAGATAGGAGATTAAGATCTCAACAGAGATTATGGGCTCTTTTATATTGTTCAACACCTGTTCCGAAGGACGATCCTAGGCGCCTAAGAGGGGCGGATTCGTCGGAAAACTTCTCTGCGGCAACTGGAATGTGATTATCATTAGCATTATGGTATACAAACACCCAAAATTTGCTCATAACCTTTTTCTTCTGACTTTGGCCGATCGCCCCATGCCATTTCGCGAACTGGTTGGCCAAACCCCGAAATCAAGGAAAGATCGGACTTTGGCAGGTCATTGTGAGGCGATATTGGCTGTTTCGCGATTTGGCCGGCCAATTCGGGAACTGGCTAACTTTGGGCTTTGGCCGTAACATATACACTAGCTAGAAAAAGTCTGCGTTCACCCATAACAAATCATACAGCAAAGTTAAAATTTAAAAGAAATATATTTTTTTTCTAACAAAAATTCATGAATTTTCTTACTAGTGATAAGAAAATTTACGTAAAAAAACGTAATTTTGAGTAAAAATTACGTAAAATATTGTAAGTTTTGTAGCAAAGCACACGGATATTAGGCAGAAAAGGTTTGCGTTTATATTTGAATATTCTTGATTCCTGGAACTTTTATCAACAGGCGTCAGTGGCGGCGCGAGACTTGAAATTAATGTGGGCAAGATACATTTCGCGAGGCCCTCTGGTGGCATAATAAGAGGGTTTATAAAATAAAAAACCAATTTTTATTCATAAAGAAAGAAAAAAACTTTTTACTCATATTTCTTTGGCACATTAAACAATAATGAAAAAAAATTAAAGAAACCAATTTTTTTTACTTTTAGTTTTGTTGAAATCCTTAATGATTGGTTCGTAATTTATCTTAGATGCTATATCTGCTTCAATAGATAAAACTTCAAAGCTGGAAGTCTTTCCTTACCCATTGTATTTCTTACATAATTTTTTATCAGTTTTTAATTTGAAAAGCTCCTTTCAGCAGAAGCAGTACTTACAGATATTGTTAACAAAATTCGAAAGGCGATGTAAATATTTTCGAAAATTTCTTTCAAATCGTTCTCTGACATATTGGGGCAGATGTTTCACGTCTGTAATTGTGGGGGCATTGGCGTAGCGTGGAATTTCGCCGCTTGGGGCCGACCGGAAATTTGTAGCCTCTCTATTTTAAATATTTGTCAAGAAAATTAGTAAAAGTTAAAAAAAAACACTCTTTAAATTTTTTTATTGATTAAAAATGCACTCTTCGTGTTTTTTTCACAGCAAAATCTTTTATACAATTGTCAGTATCAATATGTAAGTCATGTTCAATTACCAGAATAGCTAAATTTGTTAGCCTTAACGAGGACATAGTCGATCTGAGATAATTTTTGATTAATTTTAACTTAGAGAAGCTTCTCTCGCAACTGGCATTACTGTGATGGCTGATTTTTTAAAAAAAACCTCTCAACATTATGACAGTTTTTGGTAAGCCATCTTTCTAAGTTTGGACTCAATAATATATTTTAATAAACCCAGAGAGCCGGACCTAACGAGTTCTTTTTTTTACAGCCTGGGTCTGTTGCAGCTATGAAAGCTTGCAAACGTACGCGCTCAAGTTGGAATTATTTATTAATGTCTTGAGAGCTTGATCTAAGTTAAATTCGTCGATACTCAATTTCACTTCAGGCCTTAAAAAGCATATTTTTGTGCTAGATTCTGCAAATTTTGGAATCTCTCGAATTTCAACAGTTACTCTGTCTATTGAAAAGACATTGTTCACCGCAAGTCCTCTTCGTACAATAACTGAACATCTTTACTTCCAGCATCAAATATATGCTTCCTCCTGATTTGTCTTGGGGGCTCAAAAGAAATTTCCAGCTCTTGACATAAACTTTTAGCATATATTAAAGCGTCATCCGCAAATTCCTCTCGTTTTGCTTCGAATACGGTCTGTAAATGTATTTTTTGAGCACATTGATGGATATTTAGTCCCTCTGCAAATAATTTTGAGCATTATTGACTTCACACAGTACCGGTTGCCAGAAGCCAGGTCGCACCCGCGCTGTCCCATTTGGCTTGAGTCAGCGCGGGCGCGATTTGGAGTTTAAAATATTTTTTTGAATTTAAATATTGCGGTGCTTGCCGCCACCCCTTTTCGTATGCCGCTCGGGGCCATGGTCCCTTCTGCACGCCCCTTCCTTCCCGCTACTCCACTGGGTGGGGGGGAGGGCAAATTTGGGATCATATTTTGGTAATTCTTCATATAATTCGTAAGGTTGGAAGTCACTGCTTTCACCTACTTGCAGGACTGTGAGCAAATCTTGATAGTTTTTCAGTATTTGCTCTCTTGGGATATTTTTTAACTTTTTGAAGTCATAGAAAAAAAAAAGAAAATTTTCAAAATGTGTTGCTTTAAAGACATAAACCTTTAATCCATATTGCTTATCACAGAATCAATCATGGTATTAAAAAGTCTGTTTCATACCGGCTTTTGACAAACTCTATAAGTTGATCGCCGCCTTCATAGTCAAACATTCTTTTCTTTTTGGCTACCCTTTTATTTTTACAATCTTTTGGCAAATCATAAATGCTTTTCTCAATAAACTTACGAGCGTCATATAAGCCTTTTCCGAATCCAGTTTGTTGATACTCTTTGATTCAGCTACAAAATGTACGCAAATGCTCAAGAGTAATGCATAAATGGGCTTGTACAGATTGCCATAATTTGCTTATGGTATTGACATTCGTTAGTAACTCATACCATACATGTAATGATACGATAAATTCCAAACTGAACATTTCTTTAAAAACGGAATCGTAATCACTGAGTGTGTCGGATTGTTCATTTGATTTTTTAAGTGAGGGGGAAAAAACCCAAAAAGTGTTCTGAATAAAACCAACAAATGTTTTTGTTGTCACTGCCGAATTAGCTGCGTCTACCAATAACAGATTCCAGCTATTTCAACCGCAAGATGTGAAAAATCCCCTGGTATTTATATTTAATATTCGAGTTTTATCTCCACTATTTTTGCCTACCATATTTACAGCATTGTCGTATCCTTGTCCACGACGGTTCTCTCCCAGTAATGCATTGGTCAAATTTCTCAAGTCGTTTCAGTAACAGCAACAAAAAAAATGTGTTCAAGTTTTCTTCTATACTTCCAGTTGATGTACTAAAATATCTTACGATGACTGACATTTATTAAATTCTACTACAGTATCTACAGCAATCGAGTAAAAAAGAATAATATTTCACCTCTTTTATCCTACCAATCACTTCACTGGTAACTGTGTTTGACATAATTGTAATCAATTCATTTTGAATATCGTGGCTTAGATAATGATGTGCAAGTTGTTTATCATCAATGCGATTAATGTGTTTTCGTAACGTAGGATCATATTTAGATATTAATTTAAATAATTCTATTAAGTTTCCAGAATTCTTAGCGTCTTCGTCTGTTTTGAGAGATTCTCTGTGACTTCTAAACGCCATATTATGGTATAGGCTAAGAAATTTATATCAATTAATCTCTCAAACAAATTGTACCAATATTTTTGAGATTCAAGAATTCGCCTTTAGTTTTATCGGTGTAATATTTTTTCCCGTGCTTTATTCCCTTCTCTAATTTATCACTTATTCGTTGGAACATATAGGCCATATGTTCTTTGGTATTCTCATGTATGTGTAAAATACAAGTACTACTTAAGTAACAAAACAAAAAGAAAAACGCTCAGCACCCTTCCTGTACACTTTGAGTTTGGACATTTCCAAATAGTCAGCATAGTAAAGAGAAAACTTTATTTTTAGAACTTGAATAAACCAACCAACACGGCGTTGAGTTCCACCATTACTTAGTTTTCCTGAGAAATAAAAATTGGAAAAGTGCTTATGATCATCATCTTTAGGATAATATTCATCACTGTTATTTAACTGCTATGTGGGACCGCTCTGAACTATTTCATGACCGATGAGCATGTCATGGGAAACGTATACAATCCTGGGTTAAAACAGAAAAGTGCTTGTTTCACTACGTCACTGGCATCTCTATTCACAGGCGAAGAACTAATCTCAATCTCTTATTCTTGATTGTAACTTATAGTACTCAACGTGAACACAGAAATCTCAGCGTCAGATTATGTTTGGCAAGATTTTGATCCTATTTCTATTTCGGATTTTCGCCGTTCTGTATCAATAGTCGGTGCATCTGGAGTAACTTCCATATTCAACGGAGACTCGGATATGGATAAATGTTATTGAGAAGTCGAAGGAACCGATTAAGTATCCGATTAATTGCGACAACTGTTTTTTAAGAAAATCGAGATATGTGGATTTTTTTTAGGTTTTTATATTTGTTTAGTACATTTTAAGAAAAATATGCTAAAATTAATTAGAAAAAAAAAAGAAATTATTATTTCTAAAATGTGGGGGGGGGGGGGGAAACGGGGCCCATTCTGTACCAAAAGTTTATGAACAAATTTTCAATTCTGGTGTGTTGCTATCTTATTCATTTTTGAAATGACCTTCAGGATAAAATATATTTTAATTTTTACAAAAACTAGAGCACTTTATCTTAGATATGAAATTGCTTAAAATAACAGTGATTATATTAACATAAGGAACTGTAAATTTTGACCTAAAACAGTGATTGATAAATCTGAAGATTAGAACATTTCTACTATTATACAGAGCACATAAAAAATTTCAGTTTATTATTTTCAAAACGTTTTTAGCAATCGCTGGCCCCGTTTGAGCATTTTTAAAAAAACACATTTCGAGTAAAACGCGTTTTAAGGTATGACATCTTGCTTTAAGTAATGACCTCTGCTTTTACTAAAACACTTGTAGTTTTTGTTCTACTGAATGGAAAATAATAAACTTTGTATTTTTATAAAGCTTATAGAATGGTCTATAAAGTAAAATAAAAAAAAATATCAATTTTTCTCAAAATTACAATTTTAGGGTAGTCGGGTACTCAATTTGATTATATACTGCCAGATTCAGCCTGACTGAGATATTTCATCATACCTGAACTTTAAACCTTGTTGGATACAACTCTTTCCACTTTTCTTTTTCTTTTTGTTGCACCTAATTCCCATTTTCTCCCTTCATCTCTATCTCTTAGTGCCCAAGTCTGACATGATTGATTGAGGCTCAGGTGTCATCCGCGTCACTTGACCATGGTTCAAAATTACGCGGACCGTCACCAAAAGCCCTCGTGTTGCTAATCAGTGCGACGTTAATATTCTCTCACTCTCTCACTGACTGACATGACTGATAAATTATGAAAAAAATGCCCGTACCACTATTATTTATTCTCTCATCAAATACTTTTAAAATTTATAATATGATACAGAAACATGAAGCGAGACTGCGTCTGCATGTGTTGCTTTAATTAGCTTTCTAATAATGGGAAGTCCCGAGCTGTGCCCGTCTCTGTCCGGGGACTCCCCGCCATAGCTTAACTCCAGCTAAAGTTGTCAAACTAAATATGAGCGGAAATAACAAAGTTCAGAAATTTTTAATAAAAGAAAATGGAAAATAGTGCATTTTCATGAATTATATATATATATATACTAGCTGACCCGGCCATGAGTTGCTGTGGCTTTGTTTTAATACATTAGTTCAATATTACCCTGAGCTATTCAATGCAGTCAAATCAATCTTCGTTTATAATTTTGGAGGGTTGAAATAAAGTATAAAACAACAATTATTTTAATTTTACATTTCATTCATCTCTTATTTGAGTGTAGTATAATGCATGAATTACTAACAAAGTCGTTAAGTAACAACATATGAAGATTTAATTTTATATATGTGGTGAATAACGTAGATTCTTTGCAATTTTTAAAATTATATTTATCATTTTAAAGTATAACAACAAATAATTTTAAACAATTCATCGCTAATCGGTGTACAATATTTTTCGGTAACCCGTATTTTGCTAACTCAAATAGATTCAACGGTTTCCGCACACGTGAGCATGTAAAATCTAGTTGCCCATTCGAGAAACATAGATTTTCTAAGTCCAAATATCAAAGGAATATTGTTCGGCTTTCAGATTCATTTATGGTCATCGCGAAAGACAATCGAATCGGAAATTGAAGTCTTTTGAATGATATTAGGGGTTCTGACGGGAGGGGGGGGGGTATCAGCGGAATACGTGGCAACAGATTCCGTAGTAGCAGAACCGAATTTCGTTTAAACTTGACAGTCAAAATGTTTGTTTCTAGAAGTTCCCGGTAAAATTCTTTTGATGATCAAACGTGCACCGTTGCATTATCTAGGTGAATTTAAGTTACGCAGATAATAACGAGGGAACCAACCGAAGATTATGTGGTGACATTCCTGATACATCTAGAGAATTCAAAAACTCGGTTGGAAAATTTACGGTTTTGTCTTCATCAACAATAGTGTCGATTGGTTAAAAAGGCGTTGGATCAACTGGCAACAACCCTGTGTCTAGAAGTTTATTTCATCACAATATCAACATTTTTTCTGATTAAGTAACATTATTACAGAGGCAATAATTATCTTGATAATTATACAGTATATGCGGAAAGACACTCTCAATCAGTTCCTTTTTGCCTAAAGAACATTACAGAAATCGTCTGGTTATTTCATGCATTATGTATTGGGAGGAAGTTCTACTTCACCATTTCCAATATTCAGTAGTTGCTCAGATTGATTATTTTGCAAATGTACTCGCATGTTTATGGTCAGTCAAAGTGTTTCGCCACAAAAACGGTTGCTTTAAGTAGGCGTTAACCTCGTGAGCAAAAGTAGAGCGTGTAATGTCTGTCGGAAATCACCAGACAGTGATACAACAGCGACACCGAATAGTCTCTCGTTGCCATTTAAATCTTGCAAAGCTCTATGTAATGCTTTGAGTGAATGTTTGTGGGTCATGGTACACTTATCCCTGATCATGATTGAATTCATTTGCAATACTGTAGCCAATCCACTCTTTTTTTTCAATGGTACACATTGCATCTTGTATTTTATGAATGTCCAATGGCAGCTGATGCGGTATGTGCAATTTTTCCACCATCTAACAAAGTGACAACAATGCCCGATGATGCAATTTCCTATTGCAATCATATTTTCGCACGACTGCACCTGAAAGTTTAGTTGCTATAGGAATGAAAATCCGGAGGTGGAACTCGAATGCAAAGCCATTTGACCTCATTCCATCAATATCCAGAAAATTTACGGAAGCTTTTGAAATCCGTATCCAGATTCTCGTTCCCACCCCGAGAAGCAATCGGTGCCCACTTTCGGCGCCCTTGCTCCTGTAAGTTCAGTCTCTGAAGGGGGACATTATGGTCGGCCGGCATTATCCGTCAAAGTTACGGGAGTTTCTAAAATCTGATTTCAGATTATTCTTGTTTCCCATCCATAAAAACACCAGGAAAGCATTTCTCTCTCCTCAAGAATTTTAAAGCAAGCCCCTTCCACAGTTCGTGCAAAATACTTTCGTCTGGCATTATTTGACGTAGATAAGAGATTATCTTGAATTGGATTGAGAATATTCGGATCGGCAGTTACGAAATACAATCAAGATCCACTTTTTGCGTCTCTACGTTGGCAAGTGGCCGCAGTAGCGAAGTGTTCAAGGCATCGGATCATGGATAGCGTGTCATTTCGAACCCAGCACCACTGAAAACCTGCCGTGTAGGGGAGCGACTCACGTTAAATATGTTGAAAGCTCAAACGTCCTCCCGTTGGTGTGGTGTGGTAGTTAGAAGAGGGGGTGCCAGCTTAGGTGTCGTCCACGTCACTTGACCATATTTCAAAATTACGCGGTCAGTCGCCAAAAACCCTCGTGTAGCTGAAAAGTGCGACGCTAATATTAGCTCACTTTACGTCGGCAAGAAAGGTTGGTACTAAAACAATTCCGATCCCCCGGCATTATCTGGCAAAAATACAGGATTTTCTATATTTCGATTTCAGACTCGTTTAAACCATCTTAAATTACACCACCAATACGCTTTTCCCACGCCAAGACTTTAAGGGTGAGCTCCTGCCCCGGTTTGCGTAAAAGATGGTCATCCTGAATTATCCGGCAAAATTACAGTTATTTCTCAGATTGAATATCAGATTCGGATTATCCATTTTGAAATACACCAGGGATAGAGTTTTCATGATCCAAGGCTTTTAAGGCAAGTCTCTGCTACAGTGTGTCCAAAATAGGGTCGACTGGTCTTATCCGGCAAAGTTACCGAAACTCCTGGAATTCAATTTCAGATTCTCATTTCACACTCCGAAATGCACAAGGAGCTGACTTTTGACTGACGAAATGCACACCAGCAAGTTCAGTCGCTAGAGATAATGAAAATCCGGACGCGGGACTCAAACCGTTTGCCTTTTCTCCTTATTCAGACAATATCCGGGAAGTTTAATAGAGTTTCTGAAATATAATATCAAATTATCGTTTTCCGCCTCTAGATACAACTGGAAATTGCTTTTGTTCCCCTGAGCCGGCAAGTTCAGTCCCTGAAAGGGGCATTAGGGTCCTCCGGAATTTTCTGGCAAAGTTACAGGAATTTCTAAAATTCGATTTCAAACTCTCGTTCACCATCCCGAATTACTACAGAAACGCACTTTTCCCGCACCAAGACATTAAGATTACCGCGATTTGCGTAATAAATGGTCGTCCTGAATTATCCGGCAAAGTTACAGTTATTTCTCAGACTGGATATCAGATTCGGATTATCCGTTTTGAAGTACGCCAGGGTCCAAGTTTTCACGATTCAGGGCTTTTAATGTAAGCCCCTGTTATGGTGTGTCTAAAATATGGTCGGTCGGCTTTATCTGGCAAAGTTACGGTTATTTTTGGAAACTGACTCGAAAATCGGATTCCACACTCCGAAATACGCCATTCACTTAATTTTCGTGCATTTTAGATTTCAATATCTGCTTCCACAGACATATGAGCAATGCCACATTTTGCGATTATTTCCTTACGGGAATCTGGCAACGTTTTTTCCGGATTCTTCACATTTCCGGCAATAAAAAAATTATGGCGTAATTAATTGAAATAAAAACATCCTATGTTTTTAGTTGGATGAAATGACACACAATATGCAAAATTATATTATGATCGGTTGAGTAGTTTCGGAGTCCATCGCGGGCAAACACTCTGACACGTATATTTTTTTTATTTTAAGATATTCATATGCTTTCATGCACCAATAAATAGAATATCTTTTTTAACAAAAAGTAGATATATCAATTTTTCGATACCTTATGGCGAATAACAGATATCGTTGAGAATTTTCTGATTTATTGATTATAAAAATCCCTGTAACGTGTACTTCAGGTTTTAGTTATTTTTCGTTAAATTGTTTTTCGGCTTTGAGGTGCAAGGCCCTAAGCACCACGAGGCTGTAGGCAGTGGCGCACACCGCCTACGCCTAAGCCACCTCTGCCCCCGCATTCACCTGATCTGAATCCTACAGAACACCTATGGGATTTGTTGGAGCCTAGGATTCGTCAACACAATATTTCTAGCAAGGATATGCTGAAGAGATGTCAAAAGATAAACACTGAAGAAACCCCTAGACTTAATAATTCAATGCCGAAACGACTTCAGGAGGTTCTCAAATGACGGGGTTATCCAAACCAGCTATTAAATAGCTCATTATCCTTTTTTTTAAAATTTTTTAGTTACTATTAAAACAGTGAACGCAGACTTTTTTTACTTTATTTTGTTAGTATCGCTACAAACCTGTCTTTATTTTTACAGTTATGAAAGCAAACCGAATTTATTTTAGTTATTCACAACACTTGAAACAACTAAATAAAATATAATTTTTTAAAAAAAATTCAAATTCCAGTTTAAAAATCCCCCCCCCCGTTGTTTATGTAAGCAATAGTAAGTGAACGCAGACTTTTTCTAGCAAGTGTAAGTATCCTTTTTAACACGCATTTATAAGTTTCACTTGCAAGTAACGGAATCTTGGAACTCGATTTTTTGACACGCTTTTATAAGTTTCACTTGCATGTAACGGAATCTTGGAACTCAATTTTCACCCACTTAAAAAGGTCAGATTAATTCGAAATTTTGCACACTTATCAAGGCCCAATGACAATACAATAATTTCATCATTTTGTTCCATTGTCCTCATCAGGATCGTCAGGAATCACGATAATCAGATTTGGCGACAATTAAATATATCACTTCCAGATTTGGCAACTTGTTGCACATACAATTTTCAGATATGGTGACTAATTCGATATACCATTTCCAGATTT
>BMAO01038551.1:0-105013 GCA_019973975.1 Trichonephila clavata
TATGTGCGTCTATCTTCTCACGGAACAGCACACGCAGAAAGTCGCGAAAGGTACCAAAAGATCGGGAATTTTCCGGGGAAGCCGTATTGCCTATTTATATTCCGATATTGTAATTAGTTAAAAAGATATTAATTAAAAACTTTAAAACGCCTAATTGTTTTACTCCTGCCGGTTGTTTACTTGGCGGAACTTCCCTTCCGTTTCGGCCGAGCGGTAATCTTACGTTTTCCACCACATTAAAATTGTCATCTAATTTTCGGTGTCGAAATGAGACAAAAAATAATTACAGAATCGGAAAGATCATTTATTTCGCCACGACACGGTATAATTTGTTTTGTAAAATAATAATATTTTCTATTTTTTTCGAATTTTTTAAAATAGTGTTAAAACTGATGCGTTTTTATGAAAATTATTTCTAAATCGTTCGGTATGAATTACTTTTCGTGTTATTAAATCGATATTCTAAACTAATTAATTTCAAGCCTTTCTCTTTTAGATCCATTCATTTAAAAAATAAAATTCCCAAAACTTTTTTTTTAAAGAATTTTTAAAAAGTAGCCTTAATTTTTACTTCACATTGAATAACTTCGTCATTTATGAAGATAATCTCACAAAACCTTTTTTCCGTGTGTACAGTAATATTATCCGTAACATATACGAAGATTGAAAAAATTGCTTCAAAATTACGGATTTTAAAAAAACATTTTGTGATTTTCGTAAACTTATGTTTTTTCTGAGAAATAAATTAAAAAGTAGTAATTTGTACATTTTTATTTCAAAGTACGTTATTTTTGCAAATAGTTGGTGATGTTTGAGAGCATTAACGTAAAAATTACGCCCTTAAAATAAAGATAATGATTTTTTAAAATAATTTAAAATACGCGATTTTACATTTAGCCAAACATTGGTTAACTGTCTGGTGGCGGAGCGCTGAGAGCTCCCGCTAGACGCAAGACTATAACTGCAGCACTGCCGTGCGCGGTCAATGTGAAGGATGATGTCCGCCTCGTAGAAACCCACCGGTCGTTTTTTTCATACTTGTCTTAAATTTTTCTCCTACTGGACATTGCGTCACCACACATCATTACACACACTCAGACCCCCATGGGCAGCCTTTTTTGAGCCAATATCCTCATCACTACTACATCCAAATTGGAAGACACTCTCTCTTCCACCAGATTCCAAAACCGAGCCGCCAAAGATCATCGCCTCGAAGCCCCGCCTACCGGCCTGATCGCCACTCATCCAATTGCTAAGCTCCATACTATCCAGCATGAAAATGCAACTTAACCAAGGCCTATACAGAACTTTTTCTAGCCAGATAAGGGTCTGAGTGTTCCCAGAAACCCATGTACCCGAAATTATATCCGTATTTTTTTTCCCCTTGAAAAAGGTTTTTTTCTGATTTTTAATTTTTTTTCCCCCGGAAATAGTCAGTTAAATAGACATAAATTCTTTAGGCAAAAAAAAACCTATGTTCATATTATATATTCTTTATTATTAATTTTTTTTTAAATATCAAAAATCAATAAATTTTTTACAATACATTTAAATGTAATCGTGAATCGAAATTTTTCAATCGTTATGTGAATATCGTTATGTGACAATCGTGAATCTGGCTGCTCTGGCTTACCGCCATTTCTAAAATATTTTTGAATTTCTCTGGTCAAAGAAAAAAAAAGATAACAATTTTTTTAGCCTTTCTTGGACAAAGAAAAAAAGATAAGTACTCTCTTTTTAAGTTTTAATTAATATTTTTACTTTGTTTGATTGTTTCTGTTTTAGTTTAGTTGTCGATTTTCAAAGGAATTACTCAAACCTAACGTATTTATTTGTAGAGTAAGTGCAAAACTTTAAATTCATTTTGTATGTTTCTTTTTTAATATTTAAGCTGTTAAGTTTTAATTAATATTTTTACTTTGTTTGATTGTTTCTATTTTAATTTTGTTGTAGATTTTCAAAGTAATTCTTCAAACGTAACGTATTTATTTGCATAATATTAGATCAGTGATAAACTTTAAATTGTTTTTGTATATGTCTTTCTTAAAAGTAAAAATAGGTGCTTGAAACTTTATTTTGTAGTAATTTATTTAGCATGTTTTAATGTTGAAAATCATTGCATCGTATTAATTCAATTTGCAAATCAGGTCTAGCTCTAAAGTTTTAAATAGTTTTTTCCCCCCGCTTTGTTTTGATTGTTTTTCATCTGCAATGCCTAAACGGAAAAGAAGCATTACAGGTGATGCTGCCCGTAGAAGGCAGGCAATTAGAGAAGGCAAAAGAAGAGCCACTGAAACTGAAGGAGAAAGAAGTCACCGATTGGCAGCCATGGCACAACGTGACCAGGAGAGAAGAGCGGAGGAAACTGAAGAACAGAGAAGTCACCGATTGGCTGCCATGGTACAACGTGACCAGGATAGAAGAGCGGAGGAATCGGAAGAACAGAGAAGTCACCGATTGGCAGCCATGGCACAGCATGCAAGAGGACGCCGTCTGAACGTCACTGAAGAACAAAACTTCCTTCAGATACAAACTTTTTATGCCGCAAGAACCTTTCTTTACCCGGTTGTTGAAGAGCATAACTGTGGAGAAATGGGCAATGTTTGTCTGAAATGTGGGGGTTTGTATTTTGGGGCAGAAAAGAATGTCAGAGGAGCTTACACCCATTGCTGCCATAATGGGAAGATAATTGAAGAAGCTTCAACATATCCAGTAGAAATGAAAGGATTGATGGATGGTAGCCATGATTTATCTGAGCATTTCAAGAAAAACATAAGGTCGTACAACAGTGCTCTGTCCTTTGCTTCAATGGGCGCACAGATTGTACCACCTGCCGGTAGAGGAGCATATTGCTTCAGAATTCATGGTCAAATTTATCACAGGACTTCTCATTTACATCCAGCTCAAGCAGGAGAAGAAAAATTTGCTCAGTTATATGTTTTGGATTCTGAACTTGCTACTTGTCGACGAATGGAGCGTTGTCAAAATTCTGAATGCAATCTGGAACTTATGAGAAGATTTGATGAGATAATTAGAAGAGTCAACCCTTTTGCTGCTGCGTACAAAATGATGTGGGAACTGGAGCAGCAGGTGATTCGTGAAGAAGGACATGAGGCGTCGGAAAACGTTACCATGTACATCAGTGCAATTTTCAACTGGATTTCATCAACGGAATAACTCCTTCTGAATGCCACCACACATACTTAATTTGAAAGTAGGAGCCGTGATTATGTTGCTCAGGAACTTAAATCCATCTGCAGGACTGTGTAATGGAACGCGTTTGATTATTCGGAAACTGATGCCCAATGTAATAGATGCTGAAATTTTGACTGGGCATACAAAAGGCTCACGTGCCTTTATTCCGAGAATTACGCTTCATCCTTCTGACAGCAATCTACCTTTCCAACTTCAAAGGCGACAGTTTCCAGTTCGGCTTGGTTTTGCTATGACCATTAATAAATCTCAGGGACAGACTCTTCAAAAAGTAGGAATATATTTGCCCCAGCCAGTATTTTCTCATGGGATGTTGTATGTTGCCTTCTCAAGAGCTACATCCATGCATTACGTTCGCGTTTTGGTAAACGACACGAAGAAACAAGGGAAATTAAATGGTTCAAATAGAATTTTTACAAAAAATGTTGTTTTCCGTGAAGTTTTACTTTAAGCTTTTGTGATACGTTAGAGTGTAAGATGCCCTTGATTCTCAAATGCATTAAGTTGTCGAATCTACAATGGTTCATGGACCTTGTGGTGTGTTTTACCCCAAGTTTCTGTGTATTGTTGATGGATGGCACTTACTTTTTTGCTTTTTTTATCTAACACAGTCTCTGTGTATTGTTGACGGATGACGTGGTGCATAAAATAGATTTTTGGTGTTCATTGGAAAGCATTTTGGATATGATGAGAGTATTCTTCAGTTGGTTTTATAACACACATACATATCATATTAATAAAAATGTCACTTTTTCTTTATCAATGTTCTTTTAATTATGTTGTTTTTCGTGAATTTTTACTTTAAGCTTTACTGCAATCAAAAAGTCAATTTCTTTTTTTAAAGTGTATGATGTGCTGGTACACTTAAAAATTTAAAAATGTAGGCATTAATAATGCAAGATAAGTGTATACATAATCAACTATTAAAACAGTTTTTTATGTAAGTTTTACTTTAAGCTTTTGTGATACGTTAGAGTGTAAGATGCCCTTGATTCTCAAATGCATTAAGGTGTCGAATCTACAATGGTTCATGGACCTTGTGGTGTATTTTACCCCAAGTTTCTGTGTATTGTTGATGGATGGTACTTACTTTTTTGCTTTTTTTTATCTAACACAGTTTCTGTGTATTGTTGACGGATGACGTGGTGCATAAAATAGATTTTTGGTGTTCATTGGAAAGCATTTTGGATATGATGAGAGTATTCTTCAGTTGGTTTTATAACACACATACATATCATATTAATAAAAATGTCACTTTTTCTTTATCAATGTTCTTTTAATTATGTTGTTTTTCGTGAATTTTTACTTTAAGCTTTACTGCAATCAAAAAGTCAATTTCTTTTTTTAAAGTGTATGATGTGCTCTGGTACCCTTAAAAATTTAAAAATGTAGGCATTAATAATGCAAGATAAGTGTATACATAATCAACTATTAAAACAGTTTTTTATGTAAACACTTATTTTGCGTACTGTGGAGTGACACGTGGAACAGGGTCCTCGCCCCTCACTCTGGAAACTGTGCTTTAAATATAATATTCAATGCACAGGCTAATGGTTCCACACAATTTTTTTTTTCGAATGCAAAATAGTTATAAATGTTACAAAATGTTATTTCTAAAATTATAAATCATTAATAGTTGTATGAAATTTTTTGATGTGTTGAACCCATATTTTCCATGTATCGTTTACAGTGTAATTATACTTCAAGCATTCTTTAAAGTTACGAAACTTATTTTAATTTCAAAATATTTTTTCCTTCGTTTTATGAAACATAATGTAATTTTGTAATACTTTTTTTCATTTATGTATCACATATAAAAGTATTTCTTGCATGTGAAAAATATTTTACATGTATAAAATAATGAAAAAAATATAATTAACAAGTTTTTGAATTAAATACCTGCATATTATCTTTGAAAAACATAATAAAACTGATAATCTTTACTTTTTTTTCTTTAAAAAAAAAAGGGTAGTCTGAAATTTAAAAAGATAAAATAAATAGACACTTTTATCAATGTACATATGTGCGTTAGTATTTTTTGATTCTGAAAAATATGCACAATTTCTTAAAACTGCAATTGCAAAAGTCAATTTCTTTTTTAAAGTGTATGATGTGCTGGTACCCTTGAAAATTTAAAAATGTAGACATTAATAATGCAAGATAAGTGTACACCATAATTAACTATTAAAACAGTTCTTTATGTAAACACTTATTTTGTGTATTGTGGAGTGAAATGTGGAACAGGGTCCTCGCCACTCACTCTGGAAACTGTGCTTTAAATATAATATTTAATGCACAGGCTAATGGTTCCACACAATTTTTTTTTCCAATACAAAGGTAGTTTTAAATGTTACAAAAATTAAATAAATGGATACTGTTATTATCAATTTCATTTATCATGTTTTTTTTAACTGTTAGAGAAAAAAGGTTTATTCAGTTAAATAAGCATAATTTCCGTAGAAAGACTAATAGTAATGTTCATCAATTATATACTTCATTATTAATTGCCAGTCTATTTCCCGAGCCTTGTAATACTTCAAGCATTCTCTCAGGTTACAAAAGTAATTTTAATTACAAAGTATTTTTTTCTTTGTTTTACTGAACATATCATTTTGTAATACATTTTTTCATTTATATACCACTTCTTACAGCAATATTTATTCAATATGAAAAATATTTTACACACGTATGTACCATAATAAACAAAACATAATTAAACATGAAATAGCTGCATGCATGTTATATTTTGTTACTTATTATATTGCTATTTCATGACTGTGTCATGATTCACAAGCTCACTCATTTTATATAATTATTATAGTTTTTAATTTCATTCAGGAAATTTCATACCACTGAATTCATTACCAATAATTTTATGAATTCTTATAAAAAATATTTCTTGAATATGTGAAACATTTTATACACATATGTAAAATAATGAGCAAAACATAGTTAGCCATATATTTTTAAAAAATATTATAAAACTGATTATCTTTATTTTTTTAAAAAATTTAGTTTAAAAAAAGACACTTTATGAATTTCATTTGTCATTTTGTACGTTTTTTTTATCAATGCACATATGTATGCACTCGGTAAAAGCCCGTGCAACGCCGGGCCATGAAAGCTAGTCTACACTATTAAAATTCGAAGGTAAACAAACGTATCTATCTATCTATGTGCGTCTATCTTCTCACGAACCGCACCACGCAGAAAGTCGCGGAAGGTACCAAAAGATCGGGAATTTTCCGGGGAAGCCGTATTGCCCATTTATATTCCGATATTCTAATTAGTTAAAAAGATATTAATTAAAAACCTTAAAACGCCTAATTGTTTTACTCCTGCCGGTTATTTGCTTGGCGGGACTTCCCTTCCGTTTCAGCCGAGCGGTGATCCGACGTTTTCGACCATCTTAAAAATGTCATCCAATTTTCGGTGTTGAAATCAGACAAAAAATAATAACAGAATCGGAAAGATAATTTATTTCGCCACGATACGGTATAATTGTTTTTGTAAAATAACGATATTTTCAATTTTTTCGAATTTTTTAAAATAGTGTTAAAATTGATGCGTTTTTATGAAAACTATTTCTAAATCGTTGGGTATGAATTACTTTTCGTGTTATTGAATCGATATTCAACACTAATTAACTTCAAGCCTTTCTCTTTTAGATCCATTCATTTAAAAAATAAAATTCCCAAAACTTTTTTTTTAAAGAATTTTTAAAAAGTAGTCCCAATTTTTACTTCACATTGAATAACTTCGTCATTTTTATGAAGGTAATCTCACAAAACCATTTTTCCCTGTGTACAACAGTATTATCCGTAACATATACGAAGATTGAAAAAATTACTTCAAAATTACGGATTTAAAAAACCTTTTGTGATTTTCGTAAACTGATGTTTTTCTGAGAAATAAATTAAAAAGTAGTAATTTGTACAGATTTTATTTCAAAGTACGTTATTTTTGCAAATAGTTGGTGATGTTTGAGAGCATTAACGTAAAAATTATGCATTTAAAATGAAGGTAATGATTTTTAAAATAATTTAAAATACGCGATTTTAAATTTAGCCAAACATTGGCGTCGAAAATTAGCTTTGCGCCAAAGACTTTTGACCTGTTTCGCCTTCGACCGCATCTAACTCAAGGGTTACACTAAAAAAATTCTGCCTTAAACAGGGGAAAATCAGTAACTTTGGCGAGTAAAAAAAAGAAATGCGAGTGAAAAAGTTACTTTTTCGTCAATTTTTCTTTACATAATTTTCAAAATTAAATAACTATATATGTCAGATTAAGATGATAAAATGCATTTAATGCATTTCTGAGATTCATTTAAAATATTTTTCAGTATCGAAATTTTTGTTCTCTTTCATAAAACTTATAGCTTAATTTAAAATAATGCCTAATGTATATTTCTTTTTTTTGACATATAATTTCATAATAAAATCGATGAATTTGCCCATTTCGAAATTTTTTTTTTGGAAATAGTCAGTTAAATAGGTATAAATTCCTTAGGAAAAAGAAGCTATGTTTGTATTATATATTTTTTATTATTAATTGCTTTTTTTAAAAATATCAAAAATCAATACATTTTTAGCAATACATTTAAATGTAATCTTCAATCGAATTCTTTCAATCGTTATGTGAATATCCTGTGGATCCCCTCAATTAAAAATTAAATTCAATTTGAACCTCCCATTAATTATTATTGCCTATTTTCACTTCTGCTACTGGTCTGGGTAGCGTGGTCGGTTAAGGCGCCGCTTCCGCCCTACCGCTAAGTGTCTGATTCTTATTTTCTGGGTTCAAATCTAGAGGATTCGATTTTGTTCATTTCTGCTTATTCCCCCCCCCCCCGTAAATTAATTCTCTCTTCTTCAATGATTGAATTCACTTGCTGCATCCCCACTGATCTGAAATTTACTTCATTTTCAGTGCTGCAATAATGTAAGCAAATGGTATGTCACAATTAATTACTAAATGAGCATTTTTAATCAATTTTATTAGAAAATAATCAATAAGTTTTGTATAATTTAATTTTTTTCGCAGATACGTGTTTAAATAATTTAGTTAACACAGAGTGGAATGAAAAACTATAAATTAAAATTAAAAAAATTAAATGTTTTTATCAAATAGTATTATTTTTTTTGAATGTTTTTTTCAGTGAATGTTAGCTTATAACTAGGTTTTCCCCCAAAAGTGGATTTTTAACACTTATATATGTTTAATCAAACACCCAAACGTTTCAAGAATTATCTGTAGAATTTTTTTTAATTAGTTTTTATTGATAAAGGATTTAAATTAATATATTT
Organism: Trichonephila clavata; assembly: GCA_019973975.1. Lineage (NCBI taxonomy): Eukaryota > Metazoa > Arthropoda > Arachnida > Araneae > Nephilidae > Trichonephila > Trichonephila clavata. The sequence goes on from BMAO01038551.1 coordinate 8,523, forward strand.
TTTTAAAATCAAGGGAATGTTTCTATTACTTTATTATTAAATTAATTATTGGTTAATAAAAAGTATATCGCCTATTATTTAGGATAAAAATACGTTCTAGAGAGACATTTTTAAGCTAACTGTAAGTAACGATTGATTGATTAATGAAAACCTGAAAATTATTTTATTATTTTAGATTCCTAAAAACTATCTATTATAAAATAAATGATTTTTTTTTTAAATCAAGCATCAGAATAGTTTTATGAGTTTTTATGAACATTATTTCTAAATCGTTGCGTATGAATTTATTTCCGTGTTATTAAATCGATATTCTACACTAAGTAACTTAAAGCCTTTCTCTTCTAGATCCATTCATTTAAAAATTAAAATGACCAAAACTTTTTTTCTGCGATTTTTTAAATATTAGACCAAATTTTTACTCAACGTTGAATAACTTCGTCATTTATTAAAATTATCGCACGAAACTTTTTTTTCGTATGTAAAAAAATATCATCTGTAATCTGTACGAAGATTGAAAAAATTGCTTAAAAATTACGGATTTTAAAAAAAATTTGTGATTTTCGTAAAGTACTGTTTTTGCGATCATGAAAAGTTTCAAAAAACACTGGGAAGATTTTTTGAGTTTTTTGCGCATGCGCGGTAGAATTAGTGAAGGTCAATGTTACGTTTCAGTTTCTGAACGAATTATAATAAAACACTCAAAATACTTAAATCAATCATTTAATAATTTCTTCATTGAAAAAAGATAATTGCATGAAACTTTTTTCCCGTGTGTCGAACATTTCAAAAAATCCTCTGAATTTTTCTTCAAGATTTAAAGTAGTAGTGAAATTTTGTAATTTGAAAAATTTCAACTTTTCTGTCTTTTTTCAACATACAATTATTTTTAAGAAATCTACGTTTTCATTTTGGGGGGCTAAAAAATTGCAACGAAAGAATTCAAAAGTGAGTGAGTGATTTTTAAAGTCGCACTGTTCACCTACTCGAGGGTTTTTGGCGACGGACATTGAATTATCAACCATGGTCAAGTGACGAGGATGACCACCTGAGCCTTTTACCCTTCTCTCCTAATTACCACTCCAACACAAGAACAAATTTCGAAAAATGGAGTTTTAATGACATAGTTAAAGAAATTACTGACAACGCGCGCATATACACACATAAGTGCTATCGACATGAGGGAAAAAGGAAATTCCCCTGGGGATTATATATATATATATAAGTTATTCACTCGGTAAAAGCCCGTGCAACGCCGGGCCTGGGGAGAGGAAAGAAACAAAGAAGTCAAAGTAATTTCGAAAAATATTATTGGATGCGCTGATTTTGTGAAGAGAAGGGAAAATGTTAAACGAGAAAGCCATGATACGCACTCAAGGGGCATGCACTCACATCGTACGCGTTAGACCCACATAAAAATTGTCGGCATCAGAAAGAAAGAAGGATATTAACGTGAGGATAAGTTATACCCTCGGTAAAAGCCCGTGCAACGCAGGGCCATGAAAGCTAGTCTTACACTATTAAAATTCGAAGGTAAACAAACGTATCTATCTATCTATGTGCGTCTATCTTCTCACGAACCGCACCACGCAAAAAGTCGCGGAAGGTACCAAAATATCGGGAATTTTCCGGGGAAGCCGTATTGCCTATTTATATTACGATATTGTAATTAGTTGAAAAGATATTAATTAAAAACCTTAAAACGCCTAATTGTTTTACCCCTGCCGGTTGTTTACTTGGCAGAACTTTCGTTCCGTTTCGGCCGAGCGGTGATTCGATGTTTTCCAACATTTTAAAATTGCCATCCAATTTGCGGTGTTGAAACCAGACAAAAAATAATTACAGAATCGGAAAGATCATTTATTTCGCCACGATACGGTATAATTTTTTTTTTTTGTAAAATAACGATATTTTCTATTTTTTTCGAATTTTTTAATATAGTGATAAAACTGATGCTTTTTTATGAAAATTATTTCTAAATCTTTGGGTATGAATTACTTTTCGTGTTATTAAATCGATATTCTACACTAATTAACTTCAAGCCTTTCTCTTTTAGATCCATTCATTTAAAAAATAAAATTCCCAAAACTTTTTTTTAAAGAATTTTTAAAAAGTAGTCCCAATTTTTACTTCACATTGAATAACTTCGTCATTTATGAAGATCATCTCACAAAACCTTTTTTTCTTGTGTAAAGCAATATTATCCCTAACATATACGAAGATTGAAGAAATTGCTTCAAAATTACGGATTTTAAAAAACATTTTGTGATTTTCGTAAACTGCTTTTTTTCTGAGAAATAACTTAAACATTAGTTTTTGTACATTTTTTATTTCAAAGAAACGTTATTTTTGCAAATAGTTTGTGAAGTTTGAGAGCATTAACGTAAAAATTATGCCCTAAAAATGAAGGTAATAATTTTTAAAATAATTAAAAATACGCGATTTTAAATTTAGCCAAACATTGGCGTCGAAAATTAGCTTTGCGCCAAATACTTTTGACCTGTTTCGCCGTCGATCGCATATAACTCAAGGGTTACAATAAAGATTTCTGCCTTAAACAGGGGAAATCAGTAACTTTGGAGAGTGAAAAAGTTTTTTTTCCATCAATTTTTCTTTATATAATTTTCAAAATTAAATAACTATATATGTCAGATTAAGATGATAAAATGCATTTAATGCATTTCTGAGATTCATTTAAAATATTTTTCAGTATCGAAATTTTTGTTCTCTTTCATAAAACTTATAGCTTACTTTAAAATAATGCCTAATGTATATTTCTTTTTTTGACATATAATTCCGTAAAAAAAAAATAAAAAATTTGCCTATTTCGAAAATTTTTTTCGGAAATAGTCAGTTAAATAAGCATAAATTCCTTAGGAATAAAAAGCTATGTTCATATTATATATTCTTTATTATTAATTGCTTTTTATTAAAATATCAAAAATCAATAAATTTTTTGCAATACATTTAAATGTAATCGTGAATCGAAATTTTTCAATCGTTATGTGTGAATATCCCCTCTTCAATAAAAAATTACTTTCAATTTTTACCTTCCATTTTTAATTAAGGCCTATTTTCACTTTCTGATACGGAATTTTGTAGGGCAGTTGGTAGCACGCTGGAATCATAGCGGATCGACGGAGTGATATGGTGTCGCTCCGAGTTCGAATCCATGGATCTCTATTTTTTCATTTCTGCTTATTTTTCCCACGTAAATTAATTTTACTGATAAATACTTATTTTAACATGATCCTCTGTTATTTTAATGTACTTTAATTTTTTTTTTTGCCTTTAAAAATGTTTTTTTTTCTGATTTTTAATCATTCAAAGTAATTTCTATCTTTTTCAAGAATTTCTAACAAGAAGCTTTCATTTCTGTTTATTTTTCCCACGTAAATTTTCTGTGCTGCCATTATTTAAGCAAACGGAATGTCACAATTAATTGCTAAATGAACATTTTTAATCAATTTTCATGTAAAAATATTAATAAGTTGAAGTTTTGTATTATATAAATATCGATGAATTTAAAAGAAAATGATTTTTAAAAAGTTCATTGATATTTAGAATCAGTGATTAAAAAAATCAAATGCCAAAAACTATCTTTTTTTTTTTTTTACAAAACAAAGATATTTTGCCTATTTTATGATTTTTTCTAAAATACATCAACATTGTTACTTTGAAATAAAAATAATTTTCAAAACTTTTAGAATAAGTGATTTTAAAAAAAAGCCAAAAACCTTTTTTGAACAAATTTTAATAGAACACTCAAAATACTTAAATCAATCATTTAATAATTTCCTCTTTTATAAAGGTGATTGCATGAAACTTTTCCCCCCCGTATCGAATACTTCAAAAAATCCTCACAATTTTACTTCAAGAATTAAAATAGTTGTGAAATTTTGTACCGTAATTTCGCACGTATAGTCAGCACCATCGTATAGTCCGCAGACACGATTTTATATAAAAAAAATTTCAAAAATCGTCACATAGTCCGCACCACCGAATAGTCCGCGGACTATACGTCCGAAATTACGTTATTTTAATACGGCAATACTAATGAATTTTAGAAACAAAGAACTAAGTATAAATAGAAAAAAAGAACTTCCTTACTAATATACCTTCAGAAATAAAACGCTAAATACAAATAAAAAACAGTGCGAACACTAATTAATCATATATTAATTAATCACACATTCTACTACATAAACGAAAACCTTCAAAGTCCGATTCATTGGTATCAGAATTAAACAGTTCTAATATATTTTCGGGAAGAGTGTCCGAAAGTTCATTTTCAGCATCACTATCTTCACTGTCAGTGATTTCGTCGCTTTCACTAACAATCCCGGCTTTTATAAATCCCGATCATCGGCAGTTGACGACAGCGTGTTTTTTAGATTTCAACGATTTTAACCGTGAACAACCAGCATATTATCCGCACTAGTGGATAGTCCGCAGCTTCAAAAATTCGCATTTTAAACACAGATAGTCCGCGGACTATACGCGCGAAATTACGGTAATTTGAAAAATTTATACTTTCTGTCTTTTTTTCAGCATACAACTATTTTTAAAAAGGCTATATTTTCGTTTGCGGGAAATAAAAAATTGCAACGAAAGAATTGGAAAGTGAGTGGGTGATTTTTAAATTCGGACTGTTTGCCTATTCGAGGGTTTTGGGGGGGGGGATTTTGGGGAGGGTTAATATTCACTCACTCCCTCACTCCCCTATCAGGGAGTGAGGGAGTGAGTGAATATTAACGTCAAACTGTTCAGCTACACGAGGGCTTTTGGCGACGGACCGCGTAATTTTGGACCATGATCAAGTGACGCGAACGATACCTGAGCTGGCACCCCCTCTCCTAACTGCCACACCACACCAACGGGAGGACGTTTGAGCTCTCGACATATTTTACGTGCATTCCTCCCCTACACGGCGGGTCTTCAGTGGTACTAGGATCGAGAATTTGTGAAGAGAAGGGAAAATGTTAAGCAACAAAGCCATGGCACGCACTCATGGGACATGCACTCACATCGTACGCGTCAAACCCCACAAAAGTGTTGGCGTTAGAATAAAAGGAGGAAATTAACATGGGGGGATTAAGTTATACCCTAGGTATAAGCCCGTGCAACGCCGGGCCATGAAAGCTAGTTGTAAAATACAACATGTAAAAAACGAGCTAAAATTACTTGGCCATGCCAATGATTGAGATATCTTGTTTTTAATAAAACCACATCTTGTAAACATAAATTGGAACCCAAAGCTGTTCTACACCTTTTGATAAATATGACGGTTTTGGCTGGGATGAGTGTGTATGTGAATATGTAGTAATAAATTCAACAATGCTCAATTCAGCTGTGTTTATGAACATAACAGTAAATAAGAGTATTTTTTGAAACTATAGTTTCTGTAACAGAGAGGACATGTTATGGGTCGTTGGAGGCAGAAATGTAATTGACAAATCTAACAAGGATACAGATGCCAATTCTGCTCTTGTGTGTAAATAGCAATTGGACGAATAGATGGATTAAGGGATTGTTAAATGAGAGAAAATTTAATTCAAATTTGGCTAAGTACTTTTTTATTAGTTAGAGACTGATTGTTTATTAAAATTACACTTTTTCCATAGGCAAGTATAAAACATAGTCATTACATCTGAGAAGACGAGTGAGTGAGTGAATATTAACGGCGTACTATTTAGCAACACGAGGGCTTTTGGCGACAGTCCGCGTAATTTTGAACCATGGTCAAGTGACGCGGACGACACCTGAGCTGGCACCCTCCTCTCCTAACTACCACACCAACGGAAGGATGTTTGAGCTCTCGACAGATTCAATGTGCACCCTTCCCCTATACGGCGGGTCTTTAGTGGTACTGGGATCGAACTCATGACACGCTAGCCATGATCCGATGCCTAGACCACTTGGCTACCGCGGCCACTACATCTGAGAAGGCTATGAGGCATTGGGACACAACAGATTTAAACAGTATCAGAATGTTAATGCAGTGGGACTTACAATAGCAACCAGACTCAAACCTATGACTTCACTATATGCTCAAGAGTTTACAGCTGCTAGTTAGATGCAAAAATTATACATAAATGGTGTAAAAATAAATTTTTTTTATGCATCATGACACCTTTGTTGATACTTAGAATTTATATTGAAGTGTCTAAATTTTTATTCTGTGTGTTTTGGCAGTGACCCCAGACTGATATTGTATAGCTAATTAATGGGTAGATAACTTGTTGGTAAATAGTTTTGTTTTTGAATATTAGTTTGAAGTATTTACCTATAAAGTAGACACGTGTAAATTTTATTCCAGAATTTATTTACTATGCTTTAATGTGTTTTCTAAAAGTGGATCTTTTCAGTCTAAAATAATTTCTTAAGTTTGATTTTAGATTTCCAATTTATGTTTTAGTTGCCTGGTAGGGAAGGGTGATGTATGTGTCTTTACAAAAAATTATTACTGATCTTTTGGATTATTTACTATTTATTTATTTGCAGTATGAGCCAGTACTGTAGCATGTTTATATCTTTTTGTAGCTTCCAGTGCATTATTTGGATCAGTAAGAAAACATTATGATGTGATGCTGGAAAAAATAATTGTAGAGGGTTTGAAAGAATGCAACAAATTCTAAATTACTTCTAAGCTGATATATATTTCTAAGCAATTAAAATGTTAGTAAAAATGTTTGATACTTTCAGGAAATTATCTTTAGAGGTTTTGCATTTTCAGAGTTAAATTTTACTCAACAAACAATTTGAAATAATTGTCAATTTTACACTAAATTAATAATAAAGATAACTAGAATAGATATTCTTTTTTCTATTAGCAATTATTTTTTTAATAAAAACTAAATAAGCGTGATGAGTAATTATACTCAGAAAAATCTCATAAAGCAGTCCAATTTTGTAAAACAAAAACATTTATAAGAAATAAAAGAAAATTTAACATGTAGGGGAGACCTGTGTACCTAGGGCCATCCCCCTTTACTTTAATAATATTTAATTCTAAGTTTCATTACTCAGTTGGGTGAGTAGCAATACCAATTCCTACTTTGGCATTCATTTTGAAGTTTTGTAAAAGAAAGCTGTGGCAAGTTATACATGAAAAACATTTTTACATTGGTCTGAAGTAAAATTTTGCTGGGGGGCTCATCTCTTTTTATTGTTGTACCAATGTAAGTCAAATATTTTTCTTTGAATTTAGTACATAATTTTATTTATAAAGTTAAGTACTAAATGATATTTCAAATAAGTCTCCTCTCCATTTGGGTTTTTCTGTAGAAGACATTTTGTATGAAATTTCCAAGTCTTGTACCTAGGGCCACATAGTTGCCTTGTACCTAGGGCCATGACCCTAGGTACAATTGCAATTAATATTCTTGATGCTATTATTTTATTGAGAAAGGTTTTATAATAAAAGGAGGAAAATGGCCATAATTATCTAAACCATTTTGATTTAGTCAAGCTTTTTATTATTACTAAATGTTATTTAAATGAGAGGAGAGTTTATATTTTATTTTGAAACTTTCAATATTCTTGATTTTATAAAAAATATCTTTGCTACCATTTTTGTTATTATTCAGGATTATTTTGTTTATACAACATAAGAATTCCTTTAATAAAAAAAACAATTTTTTTATAGTTATAAAAAAAGTATAATTTTAAATAAGGTTTTTATGATATTTTTAATTTTATAACCTGTATCCCATTGCCATACTGCAAATTTTTAATTTATCAGTTTTCCTCTTTATGAGCAATTATAAATTCCTAACTTTTAGATGCTTAGAAATTCTGACAGAATAAAAAGGTCAAATTCTAATGCAGATAATATAACTGCAGAAGCAGTATTGAAGGATGGAATTCCAGTTCAGACTGCAGTACGACAGTTTGGAGTAAGCAGAACTACAATGCAAAGACACATGCTTTTTGCAGGAAGACTAATAATTCTAAAAATATGGAATTAAATTTTGCATATTATAACCAATGTGCTGTTTGGATGGTGTTCTTTAAAGATGAAGAGAGTGTTCTTGTTCAGTACCTTATCTTTGCATACAATATGCATTTTGGGTTGTCAAAAAAAAGAAAAGTTAAAAAGCTTCCTTTTGAATATGCAAAAGCCAATGGAAAAAAATGTCCCAAGTCTTGGGATGCACATGGTGAAGCTGGTGATCAGTGGTATTTTGATTTTTTGAAAAGAAATAAGGTTCTTTCAGTAAGAAAGCCACAAGTTGGGCAGGAGCTTTAATAAAACAAATGTTGATACTTTTTTTTTTTTTTGCAAAGTATCAGGAGGTATTGTCAAAATACCAGTTTTTGCCTGAATGCATTTATAATATGGATGGAGCAGGCATTAAGAGAGAGATTTTCTATTACTTTCTATTGATTACAGAGTGAACCCTAACTTTCAAGAAAAGGCCCTAGGTACAACAGCTGCTGGCCCTAGGTACAATGATATCCTTGTACCTAGGGCCATTTGTGAAATTTTTTAAAAAGCTTTTATTTCACAGAATTTATTATTTAAAGTACTTATATTAACTCTAATTGGATGGTAGTTAGTATAAGGATGAGTGCATATCAATTTCACATTTTTTAAACAGGTCAGTGGCTCTGTTTTTGTCAATTGAAAAAAAGTGGCCCTAGGTACACAGGTCTCCCCTATATTAATATTTGCACATTACTGATTTTGAAAGATATTTAAAAGTAACTAACTCTTCTCTTACATTATTCATATTTGTATTCATTGTGTATGCTTGAAGGGAAAAAAAGTTCAATAAGCGTACTATCAAAAGTTTAAAATTTAATTGCAATAAAAACATAACAAATATCAATTTTGCACAGAGTCTACAGAAATATGTAAAAACAATCTACAAGAGTTTTTAATATATAAACAAGCATGAATAATGAGGAAGAGAAAAGCAATCTTCACTTTCATTAGTTAAATCAGTATCCTTTCTGCCAATCTATTATATTCATCATGGGTTCTTTCTTTACGTAATTCACATAATTTTTTGCAATGAACTCAGCAATCTGAAAATTAAATAAAATGCATAATACATCTTATGTAGAAAAATTTATTAGTAACAATACAATTGCTTAACAATTAAATGGTGATATATTCTGCAGTTTCATAAAATTACAAATATGACAAGCTTTATATTATTTTAAACTATTTTTTTAGGTAACAAGTGCATAGAAAACTTGACTCGTACTACTTTGACACTGTTTTTTAGAATCTTAAAATATAGTGTTAAGAGTGAAATAATATTTAACATTTAAAATTCAAAATAATGTGCTTCAAAATTCTCAAAAATTTATATTTGACAAAATCTGAAAGCAATGCTCAAAAGACAGGCATATATTTTTATAACTGACTTGATATTAGCATGAAAAAAGAAGTAATTTCAGTTTTTACAAAAAAACCTTGTGGAATAAATTCTTTTATGTCTTATTCATGCTAATCATCATCAAATAAGGATATAATTTAAATTTTAAAAAGTTTGGCACAAAAAATACATCATGCATACATTATATAAGTAATAAAGTTTTAGAATATATATATATATAACTTTATCACTATATAATATCAAGTGAAATGTGAAAATTATATACTTCATATTAATCAGAACTTCTCAAAACTTGTGTTGCAATTTTGTTTGGGATTGTCTATCTAAATTCGAAAGCCACAGTAAATTTAGCACAAAATCTGTATAAAACAGATTTAAAAATTCAAGTTTTCTAAAAAAATTATAAAATGAGCTTTAAATTCAAAAAAAAATAAAAAAATAAAAAAAAAAAAAAAAAAAAAAAAAAAAATAAAACAGATTAAAAATTCAAGTTTTCTAAAAAAATTATAAAATGAGCTTTAGATTCAAATATTAGGAAAAAATTTCCAAAAATGAGATGGTCATCAATATATTTATATTATTTTGGCCAATTTATTTATGTGAAAATTTACTTTCAAAATAAAAATCTATATAATAAAAAAACTCATAATTTTTGTAATGTTTTGATAAAACTTAATATCCTATAGTATTTATTTAAAATTTAATATTTTAATGCTTAAGTAAGCAGGTAAATATTGTCATAATATAAATATTTATTTTTGATTTCCACAAATGGTAAAGCAAAAATCTATAGGAACACCAAAGCACTGTTTTTAATTTATATTTTAATTTTAATTATTAGTAAATCTTTTAATTTATACTTATGGTTTATACCTCTAAACCTATATTTATATGAGAGTAAGTTGCAAGGAAAAAGTACAAGTTGATGTTATGAATATTTATTGGAACTGCAAGTATTTTATTAAATTCCACTGTTAGAAAATAAATTTTAATAAAAATTAATGAAAGAAGAGCTATATTTACTCTCCATTAATTTTAGTTTAAATGTTTATTGTTCATTGGGATCTTTCTTTTTTTATATCCCATCTTGCCTCCAAAAGCATTTGACCAATTGTTTGATGTAGCAGATTTAGAATTTTTAAGAATTATTTATTTTTTTATACTATGTTGCAAATAGTTGTTGTGAATAGAAAAGAAATAAAGATAGCTATTTTACAAAGACTTTCGAAAAATTACCACATATTTACATTACACATAAGTGAAAGTTAATAATACTACTGAAAAATAACTCTTATTGCATTGATTCCGGTAATATGTGTTAAATCAGACAATTTAATTTTACTGAAAGATTCGTGATAAAGAACTCATGGAAAAAATAACAGAAAAAAGACTATGTCTTTCATTTTGCATTCATAATAAAACTATTCTATGTTTACACTTAAGTCTTTTTTTTTTCAAGTAGCACTAATGAATTCATTAATAAATAAACAATGATAAGACAAGAGTATCATAAAAAATATTAAAATCTATGCAGATCTAATTTTCTATAATCAATTCATCTCCTAAAAGAAAATGTTTTTGCACTTTGCTGTTGAAATCAATGTGGGGCTATTCATAAAACTTAAAATTTTAATATCTAAAACCAAAGCTGACAATCTGAGGTAATACCTTCCTGTATTAACTTCTAAGACTAATAAAATTAGCACAAAAAAATCACCCCTAAGATCACTCAGGAAGATAAATATATCCTTTCATACCATATTATTATTAAGGTTTTACATTTTTAGTACTTATTTCATGACACCTTATGTACAACAAACCATCCTCCAGTGTAATTTAACTACTGAAATATTTAACAGAAAAGTAAAATTCATTACATTAACTTCAATAATAGAATGTATTTTATTATGTAATAATTCTGGAACACAGAAAAAATTATTCTCAAGACTATTTTTACTTACGCCCTCTATTTTGGGGATAGCTCCTATATGTGGAGTAATATACACCTGTAAATGATAAATAATTGTTATAACTCATTATAAAGTTCTCCATTCAACATTGAAAATTTCAAATAATTAAAATATAATTTCACTAACTTCTGGTGTTGTCCATAATGGATTAGTAGCTGGCAAAGGTTCTACTTCAAAAACATCTAAAACTACTTTTGATATCCACCCTTCTCTGAAAAATATAAAACACTCATTAAAGTTTTTAGTTTAAAAAAAAGATGCTGTCATTTTTTAAAGAAAAAGACACTAATTCAATTTATTTTAAGTAGTTATCCAGTAAAACCCTCCATGTTATATTTTATGGGGATCATATATTAATATCATTATTGACAAATATTTATGAAAGCACCAAAATCGTTAAAGCTTCTTAAACCCACTTGAATATATATGTGTTGATAGAATTGAAATTCATATGCAATTATCTTTTCCAAACAGAAAGAAATTGAGAAAAAGCATAAAAAATTTACATTACAACCTTTTCTCTTTTCTTTACGTGAAAAGCATTAAAAAATAATAACATCTATTTTTTAAAACATAATTTTCCAGAAAAAAATTACTAATAAAATTAGGATAAATAATTCAAATAAAAAATATTTACTTTAAAGCATTTATTATATTACTATCTTTAATAATATCTCCTCTGCCAATATTTATGAAAACAGGTTTCTGCAAAATAAATAAGAATATTAAAATCTAAACGCATGTTTCAATACATATTTAAACAAAATAAAAAAAAAATTTGTATGGATAATATGAAAAAAGAATCTTTTTAAATCATACATTACAATTAAAAATTTATACATTTCAAAAAATACAAATTCTAAATAAATTTTAAAAATATAGATACTTACTATAAAAGGAATTAAATTAAAAGATATTTCTTACATTGAGCAATAAAGAAGTTCTTTTTTCATATTGTAAATAATTCATACTTATCAAAAATTTCTCTTTTAGCTTATAATCATTTAAAACTTTTAAAGTATGCAATTTTAACTCCGTGTTAGAACATATACATTCTTAAGGATCTTCTACAGTATAAATGACACTTTTGGTAAATAAATTATGTAGTATAAAGTTGTTAGATAAATTTAGTAAAACAAAAATATATAAGATAGGTATGCTTGAATAATATTTTATTTAGATTTCATTAACTATACGAATATTCATCTTCTAACTGTAAGAAAACTCCAAAACATTACTAATCAACTTTGGAAATATAAATTATACTAAATTGAATGAAATCAAATGTTATCTTTCATATAAAGGAAATCATTTTTTAAAAAAAGTGTTGACTTTTTACATAAGGAGTTATATTTACAAAAACTTAAATTAAATGTTCCAAAACAGTATAGCTCCCATAAATTTGTATTCATAATTCAATAATATATTCAATAAAATATTCAAAACTGTGTAACAACCAGATTTTCAAGTGAATAAGGATCTTTTTTAATCCAAAGTAAGTATTCTGCAAATGTTCAAATAGTTCTAAAATTGTAATTCTACAACTGAATGCAATGACTATTTCGTAAGAAAAGAATATAGTAAGTTTAATACTTTAAAATTCAAATTACCACAACAAGAGTCACAAATTATGACTTTAAAATAAACATGTTGCATTAAAAATTTAAGCAATTCAATAACCAAAAAATCATTAGTGATTCACATCTATTTTCATTATTATTTCTATTAAAATAAGAGGATAATTCAGATTAATGTAGCTCGAAAAAGAATTTCCTTAAAAATAAACATAATTCTCAGAAAAAAATTTTACACAGTATTTCATCAAATTAAAAAGTAAATATTATTTTCAGAATCAAACACTATTTCTAAATTTTTATGACAGGTATATAATAGTACAAATATTACACAAGAGAAATATTTATTTTCCTCTCTTTTATAATGGATGCTCAATTATTATTTAAGATGTAGACTGACACTACAAGAAATACTCTATAAACTATATATGAGAGAGTGAATAGTTAACTAATATTTAAATAACAAATTTTAAAGGGTCATTTTTTTTACAAAAGCACAAATTTAAATAAAATTAATATACTCGCTGACATCCTCTTAAAACATCATCATCTAGTAGCCCTTGGGTTCCTGGAGTACTTGGAAGCACATTGCAGATATAATCACATTTTTCTAAAATGTCTTTCAAATTTGTAGTTGCTCTGTTCCAAGAGATAAGTTAAAATAATTGCTTTAAAAATAGTAAATAAAATATAATGGACTATAAAATTATAGAAAAATTGATTCATATGGAAATGAAACAAAATCATTTTTCACTATGCCAATGGTGAAAAAAATAATTTCAAATGTTTTAAGCGAGTTTTAGAAAATGAAATACATCAAAAATATTTAAAAAATTTCAAATAATAATTTGACTTTGTTTTACAAATTTCACTTATACACTTTTTTTTATGAATAAATATAAATATTTCTTAAATGATACAAAAACTTTCTCAATTTTAAACTTCTTAAAAAATATCAATTAAAATTTTAAATATAAATTTATTTGATTTCACTAAAGCATTGTGAAAATTTATATCATGAAAATTCAGAAAGAAAAAATTGTTATAGATTAAAGGACATAGTATTATATATATACGGTCAGACCATTTTACGAACCTCTATGTAGTGAATTTCTCTATTTTGTGAGCTTTTTCCTGGAATCAAGAACATTTTACTATTTTATTCGTAAAATAATCTCCAAATAGCAAAGTGTATTTTCCATATAAAGAACTTTTTCTCTTGTGATTCGATTTTTTCTCTCCCTATTTTAAAGTTATTTCTGGACTTTTCAAAACTTAAAACTTTTTTATGAGGTTTCTAATGTATATTAAAAGATGAATCTCCAGTTTATGAATTTTCACATAATAAACATTTATTCAGGATTTAGTGATTTTGTTTAATAGAGGTCCGACTATATATATATATATCTATCTGTGTATGTAAGTAGGTAAAACACAACAACAAATTAAATTTTGAGTATAAATTTCAAAATAGTAGAATTTTTGAATGTTTCACCTACAGCAGCTGAGTTTATTATTGAATTAATATTAAAACTTTTAATTTACAAATAATTTCATTCTGTACATACTCATTATAATCATCACAAGAAGTACTTTTACGAGGACTTCTAGTAAATACCACAGTATGACAACCAGCCTTTTTCAATAAACGACCAACTGAAAATCAGGAAAAATATTTTAGTACTTAAGAATTTTAGAAATGATTTAGGACTATAAATAAAACAGTTAAAAATTTAAAGAAATCCTTAATGTATTTTTGGGTCCTTTCAATTTACTACCAAATCAAATTTATATTTTTTGATATTATTTTTAGTCAAGTGGGTTCTAAAACTTACACAAGATTTCAATTATGCAAGTATAATTATTGTACATATTGGAAAAAAATACACAGTATGCACATACTCTAAGCAGAAGTACGTGAAATACATAATGTAAAATATTTATTTTAAGAAATCTTAAGTAAAGAGTGATGGCTGTGTAAGTCAAGGACAAAGAATTGAAGGTTGCTATACTTATTTATCTCTATTCAGCAATGCATCAACAAGGTGAATCTATGTGAGCTTACATACCACCAATGATTTCATTTTAAAATGACTTGAAAATTAGTTTTTGAAATATACCTTTATTTTATTTTGAATAATTTTAAAAAAGTGATTTTGATCACTAATTGCAGATTAATACAAGTTACAACTATGTACCTATGTAACAAAATGTCATTTAGTTTTTGAATAAGATCATTTTACTCCCTAAAATTTTAAATATTTTGGGCAAAATTATTGATAAGATCTAGATTTTCAACTTTGTTAACTAATCCTTTTTTAATGCGTTAAAACTACAGTCAATAATGAAAAGGCATTCCTACTCGTATGTTTACTTGAATATAATAGCTTTCATTAGCTATGTCTAATGTTCCCTCATATATTTAGTTTTTGAAATATACCTTTATTTTCTTTTGAATAATTTTAAAAAGTGATTTTGATCACTAATTGCAGATTAATACAAGTTACAACTATGTAACAAAATGTCATTTAGTTTTTGAATAAGATCATTTTACTCCCTAAAATTTTAAATATTTTGGGACAAAATTATTGCTAAGATCTAGATTTTCAACTTTGTTAACTAATCCTTTTTTAATGCGTTAAAACTACAGTCAATAACGAAAAGGCATTCCTACTCTATGTTTACTTGAATATAATAGCTTTCATTAGCTATGTCTAATGTTCCCTCATATATTTTGTGAAAAATAATCAAAATTGGGGAACTATTTTCTAAGGATAAGAAGTAAGGAAGTTGAGTATTTCCAAAGTTACAAGATTGTTCCACAAAGAAAGAGCCTTTTAATGGGCACAATATGTCAGTAAAATCTTAGTGTAGCTCACACCTTTCTAAACAGGGGAAAAAATGGTGACAAATAGTGACAACAATTCACATTTTTATCTATTATACTTTTATCTAACATAGCAGCAATTGTTCCCCAAATTGGCAGTAAATAAAGGTGTGCACTAAAATAAATTTAAACCAATAGATCTAATTATTTAGAAATGAACAAGTCACTGCCTGAATAATACTGTTGCTCAAATACAGATGTAGTTTTGTAAAAATTAATTTGAGTAATCACATGTTATTTAAATTTAGGAATTTATGTAAATAAACTTTGGCATAAATTCTTCAAAATATCTGCCCATTTATTAACATGGCTAATACTTATGTACCACAGATATATAAAACAAACTAAAATTATGATAAATAATAATTTGAGATAAAAATTTAACACTTGTAACATTTTTTATGAAACATGAAGTCTAAAGAAAAATATTTTTTTAGTATACACAAAAGTAACACATGATATGTAGCTCTAATGAAATTTCAGTTCCTAAAATAAAATATTGAATAAGACAAAAAAAAAATAAAAATAAATAGAAGTAGTAAACCTGCACATCCTAAATTTCCAGCTCCTAAAATACCAACAGTAAGATCACTCAATACTCGAAAATCAGGGAAGAAAGGTCTTGACCTAAAATACAAGTTATGGGACATAAATAAAAGTTTTGTTATATAAAAGTAGCAATAAAGTATTAAAAGTACATGATAAATATAAAAACCTACCACCTCTAAATATTTAATGTAGGCAAAACATTTAGAATTAATTTATGTGAATAATTGATCCCACAGAATTAATGCTTTAATGAAACTCTAGAAATTAGTTAAAAATAACTATCCAATCAACATTTTAATATACACATTTAGCTCTTAGAAGAAACAAGTAAAAAGTTTTGTATGCAAGTTCTTTTTGAAAACTTCTTTTGGCAGCAAAAACTAAATGTTATTAGTTAACTTTCATTTATTTTGGCAGGTTTTTTTTAATCTGTATTTTCTACTTAGAGTATTATTGTGACATCTATACTCTGGAGACTGAAGCAAATCTGCATAAATTCATGGATTACTCAATATTTGAAATAAAATATAAAAATTTAAATTATTATGTTCTTAGTAAAAAAATAAAATGTAAAACAATAATAAATTGAAAATGTAAAAAGGAATAATAAATTAGTTCCTTGCATCAAATGTTACTTATTGTAAATTTTTAAGGAATGAAATGTATATAGGCCAATAATGGTAAATAGAACTCAAAATTTTATGAAATTTAAGGAATGAATTTCTGAGTTATTAAATAGACTTGCTAATGTGTCATTAATAAAAATTTTATTTTGTGTACCTTCTGATAAAGTTCAACAGCACATACTTTTTTTTCTTTCTCTCTCCTTATTAAGATAAACAATCATTCTTAATACATTCATTCATAGTAAATAAATAAGAATGAAGTATAATTTATCAATAGCTAAACAAAGCAAATATAATTAGAGTTAAATTATTTGAAAAAAAATATTAAAAGGTGTACATGCTATTATTTGTTAATTTTTTTTACTCTACAAATATGTTTAAATTAATTGTTATTTTATTTTAATAGTATTGCATTCTCTCATAGTGTGAGCAGAATAGTAATTTTTTTCTATTCAACAAATTCAATAACTTTAGTAAATAAATAAAATAAATTTGGAATATACTTTATTCACATATTTTTCAAGTGGGATTACTTTCTAGAAATGACTAAAATACATCAGCATTCGTATTTTATTCAGGCGACTGTCATTTTTTCTTGGCTGCAACAGCCAACTCTTTTAAGAAAAACATTCTGAAATTTTTATTTTACAACTTATTCAAAAAGATTGCCTCAAGAGAAATCGTATAGATAATCTGTATAATTTCTACTAATTATTATTCATAATAACAAGTATTTCTGTCAATCCTTTTTACTATTCTAAATTGATAATGTTTTTTTTAAAAAAATCACAGAAAATTATTCATTTATTGTTGTAAATTTTTTTATAAATTAAAAATAATTAAATAAAAAAATACTTTTTACCATGTTGCACTTTTCTGTTCATCACGATATGTGTACATGCCTCTTTCAATATTAATTATCTGAGCAATCACATAATTCGACATAAGCTCTTCAAAATAGGAATCCATATATCTTGTCAACATAAAGTTAGGTACCTAAAATACATCAGAATTTTAAATATTTTTATTCAAGAATATAACTTACACTAAAAAGAAAACAATTTTAATATTTTTAAAACTGACATTAATTCAAAAAATATTCAAAAGTTTGACAAAATAGAACTGTAACATTTAAAAGATTTTCATTCTAATTTTCCTCATTTAATTTTAAGTATAATAAAAAAATAGACAAATGGAAGATTTAGGAATGAGTAGAATAAAAATATGCAAAGTACCTTTGACTTGTCAACATTCTCCATTAACAACTCTACACCTATAATGGATTTTAAAATATGAAGTAAGCTTTAAGAACAAAAACAATAAAAATTAGTCAAAAGAAATATAATTCAGTTAATCTGAAATATGAAATGCTCTTATTGGTACTTTTCTGTTTCGCTGATGCAGGCGATAAAGTCGCCAAAAACAATACAACCGACGTCAAACGGATTATTCCTGCTGATAACCCTTTAAAACCCCATTTTCAAAACAAGCTGTAATCTTATCTTATCAGTGATGTCTTTTTCATAATGCATTGCAAATGAATGAAAAACCAATGGGCAGTAACATTTATTAAAAAATTTTTATGTGCATATTGTGCGTTGTCGCCAATAAAGCCTACTTGGTGAGATTTGCCCTGGGGAAAGGGAAAAGTACCCATTTATTCAAAGATAAATTTTACATTTGATAAAAGGAACTGCACAGAAAACTCGTCCATAAATATTTCAATAAATATCAGAACTTATGTGCTATCGCAACAATCACCAACTCTATTAATAACTCGCCAAGTTGGCAACCCTGATTTCTTATGTGTTGTATGTGCTGAATTGGCAACCACGTGCTTCGTTTCATATAATGTCGCCAATAGGTTGCGATAATACGTAAGCACCAAAATATTTTATTTTATTCAATTGAATTTTTCTCAAGATGAAATAATTCAAATACTGATGCTATTCATATGTATTTATAAGAACCATGAATAATTTCATATTTTTTGAGTATTACCACAAACAAAAATCTAAACATTTTTTCCCCTGTTAATGGATATTTCTTATTGAAATTCGGGGGGGGGGGGGCAAATGCTCTCAGTTTTGTCACAGCCTGTTTATATCCCATTACAAGCAGTTATTCAATAGCATCTATGGAAATAAGAAAGAATAATTAACAGTAGCTATCAAATCTGTGTCCAAACAAATAGTACCCATATAACATAAAAATGATATCAAATTTTTTATAACTTGACAAAGTTGGTTATGAAATATAGTTTTATTATTTCTGATGGTTTGAATCAATGTTAAAAGTATTTTTTTCCAAGAGAAAAAAATGTACCATTTAAAACAAGAAAATAAAAATTAGGGTGATATACATCAATCTACTATCAAAACAAGCACACTACAAATTTAGTCAATGGTCAAATGATTTCAATGAAAAAACAGTAGTGTAGATATTGCTTAAAAAAATTTTACAAAAATTACATTAAAATTCAAGAATAATGAAACATTTATTTATTACTTTAAAAGCACTATGACATTTTTATTAAAATTCTGTTATACTAGACTTTCTATGTATAAAAATTAATATCAAATCACAAATTAAATTTGAAAAAAAAAAGTATTATTTTTTAAATTAAAATCTCCCTTTTCCCATAGTTATTTATTCATATATAAATAAATATTTTAATATAAATGCATAATTTTAGTCAAATCCTTTCATCAAAATTTTATGCTCATTGAAAAGTATCTTTTTTAAAGAAATTTAAACAGTATAATAATAAAAATCTTTTTATTAGTTATTTAATATCTAATAAACAATCAGATACTAGTAAAAATCTCTAAGATACTACTTTTAATTTATGGAAGAAAAGGATTTTCATATGCTTGAATGAACATGAGGTTTAAAATGTCAATTATTTCAGAATAATTAACATAATATATAATTTTCTTAAATGACAGTAATACACATTAATATTAAATATTATGCAACGATAGTTTTTTTCATTGAACATTAGATGAGCATAACTAGTATTGTTTAAAATACATATGTAACACTGATAAATATAAGATAATTGAAAATCAAAATTAATAATCTTTACCAGCCCATGTGGTTTGTATCCATTTTGCTTTAGGAAGATCATACAACAGTTCTGATAAGTATGTGCAGTCCATAATCAAGACTTCAGCATCTTTCACCATTATTTTTCCTTCTTCAGAAAGTTTAATGCTTTTATCCCATCTTTTTACTTGATCTAAAAATACACAGAGTTTTTTTTCCGAGTCTTGTATATTTAGGGCAAGTATTGTAAAAATATTTATTCACTAAAGATAATTTTTATTACAAATTAAAATTTAAAAACGGATGAATTTTATTCAGATAGAATGAAATATACATGTTTAAAGATATTTTAAAGTATATTTTCAAAAATTTCTTATTTAGTAATTTTATCATATCCAGAAATAAACAATATTAAAGTTATTGAATACACCGAAGTGTAATTTACATTTTAAAAAATATTATTATTGTAATTTAAATTTTCCTGATATTGTAACAATAATAATCTTTATGGAAAAAAAAGATGTATTTCTCAAAATAAAATCCATTATAATAACAAAAATGAAAAACAAAAGATACTAACCTGTCAAAGGAACAACAATTAAATTAGCTTCTTTAGGTAAAAATTTTTTTAAATGACTCACAATGCCCGGGAATTTAGACGCTAAATAAATATCAGGATAATGGTTTGCCATTGGAATAAAATTAAATGAACTAATTAAAATATGGATGGACACGACTACACTTAAATGCAGCAATTTTTTAAAAATACTTTCGCTTTTGATGTTGATTTGCCCAAATCACTTATTTGTGATCGGTATATTATTCACCGGATATTTAAGTTGCGCTGTGGGAAAGGTTTATCTATGAAAAGGTAAATAATCTTTGTATTATCGCCAGTCTATACCAATTTTGAATGAAAATATGTCAGTCATACTTGTTTTTTTTGAATCGAGTCCACTTCCTCGTACGTGATTTAAATGTGAATGATAAATGCATAATTTACTTCAAAGAGAAAAAAGAAAACGATAATTTTGGTTCAGCAACTATATTTTCAAAGGAAACATTCGAAGCGTGTCCGATCATTGATGTTTATTTAAGTGGAAAGTTGTTTACATGTAATTTTACTAGTTCTTTCAATAATACAGTTTCGGAATCAAGGTAAATTTGAAATCGAAACAAGAACAAGGACTGCTATGCACATGCGTTTTCTTGCTGCCAGATTCTATGTAAAGATATAATTTCATACGACATTTGACGGTCAAGTAGCTAACATTAGATCGATTTCGAAATATTACTTACGTTTATAACCTAGGTTAATTGATCTTGGGCTTCTGTATATAAGCTTTTTTTCCTACTAGATTATTTGACGTTCTTAACTCAGTCCTTCAGTTCAAATAATCCCGGGAAATTGCTCTTGTAAAGCCACACGTAATTTTTGAACTATTATCTATAAGCTTCAAAATCGTAACTTTATCGGCTTGTAATTCAAACAATATTGAAAGTTCAATAGCCAGGGCTCCAGATGTACAGTGGTATCACTGTATTGAACTGAACTGAAAGTTCAATTCGCGATGACCAAGTCTTTGTATTGAACTGAAAGTACAAAATTACAAGATTTTTATATACTGATGATCTTGTCCTTAGTGACATAATTAATACTTGTACAGATAGGAAAATTTATGATTTTTTTTATCATTTTTCCCTACAATTTGTTTTTACATAATTACTTCTTGAAATTGGTTTTTTTAAAAAAAAAAATCTTTTTGTCATTATTCTCCCCTCCCCCTTCCCAAATCAAAATATATCTATCTCAATATGAATATTTAAACTGCACCCTTAGTAGTTCAATCAGCTCAAGTGAGTGAATTACGTACTGAGTGTTGAGTTCTGCGGCTAGAAACGGCATCTGTCGCGGTAAAAAATCTTATACTTTTCCGTAATTGAAGTTTACTAGTACTTGAGGGGAAGTAATTGGTTTTCATCCAAAGTTTCTTTCTTAGCTATTAATTTTGGAATATTGAAGGAAATCGAAATTTAAGAAGAGAAATTAAAAATATTATTGGGGTAACTATGCACAAATTAAACGAAAAATCAGAAGAATAAATTTAGAAATTATTGAAGAAAAATTTTAAAAGAGAACTAAAATTTGAAATTGGATTAAGGAAAAAATTTAGATGAGACATTCACGGCCGTGGTAGCCTAGTGGTCAAGGTAACGGACTCTAGGCTGGCGTGTTATGAGTTCGAGCCCAGCGCCACTGAAGACCTACCGTGTAGGGGAACGATGCACGTTAAATCTGTCGAGAGCTCAAACGTCCTTCCATTGGTGTGGTGTGGGAGTTAGGAGAGGGGTGACAGCTCAGATGTTGTCCTCGTCACTTGACCATAGTTCAAAATGACGAGGTCCGTCGCCAAAAGCCCTCGTGTAACTGAACAGTTTGACGTAAATATTCACTCACATACTCACAGCAGGCAAGGTCTTATTTTATAATGATATTTCTCTTGCTTAAAATTAGGTGTTACTTCCAATGATTTCTTCATTCTTTTACACTCATTTCCGGAGATACTTTCTTGGTTTATAGATAGAGGAAGTTTAGTCGTTTTAATGATTAGGGGCACCGTACTAGTCGGTGTGAAGCCTAGTTCTTTTTGTACTACTCAAATTATTCCAGCCTCAGTAAAGTCTATCTTTAGAGGTTTAATTACGTAATATTCATATATTTTATTGACTGATAGAGCATTTACTAGATTCCGATATTCATCAGTATTATTTGTATAGAGTTTAGTTCATTGAACGTGAAGGTGGCTCCTGGCCTCTGGGAAAAGTTTATTAAGCTCTTGGATTCGAAGATTCTATAGTTTTCAGTGACTTTTAAAATAATACATGGCGCCCGATTTATATCATTATATTTATCAGTTATGTTGTAACCCCCTATTTCTATTCTCGGTCCCGGCTAAAGGTGTGGGAGGAAGTGAAGGACGACTCGACATGATATTTTCTAATTATTTATTCACCACACTAATTAACTCAAACACAAATCAATTAGTCAGATTAAATGAGATGTTTCCAGATAGAGAGCAGGGGTTTTACTACGAGAGTCCGAGCTGGGAGAATACTTCCAAACAATTGATCCATCTTTTATGAATAGATCTTCTACTTTTATATATGATTTACATTGTAGCTATGTTACTAACTGTCACTTAGATGTCTTTAACAATTTAAAGCTCGAAACGCGCTATCAATATATCTAATACCTGATTAGTAGATATTCTTCCTATCTTCTACTTCTTAATATTTTGATCTCCAGACAACTTCAATTAATCATCAATTCTCCTCTATCTATCTATCTCTCTTCCTAGCAGGGAGTGAGGGAGTGAGTGAATATTAACGTCAAACTGTTCAGCTACACGAGGGCTTTTGGCGACGGACCGCGTAATTTTGGACCATGATCAAGTGACGCGGACGACACCTGGGCTGGCACCCCCTCTCCTAACTACCTCACCACACCAACGAGAGGACGTTTGAGCTCTCGAGAGATTTAACATGAATCACGCCCCTACATGGTGGGTCTTCAGATGAGATGAGGTACTGGGCTCGAACTCATGACACACTAGCCATAATCCGATGCCTTAACCACTTGGCTACCTCCTCTTCCTAACAAGCAAACCTATACTATAAAAATAGACCTAATCTGTATATCATGGTTTCTTCTTCAGAAAGAGTTGTTGATATTCATAGCCCAAAAATTTCCCAAGAAGGTTATTAGAAGGACGCGTATAGATCAGTCACCATGTTAAGATAATTTTCTTTAGTTTTATCTCATTTGCATTAACTACTGAGTTTTAATTTTCGAAATTATGCTAGTTCTATTATTGGAGGACTAGGATTATTTCAGAAGGCAGTTTTAGTAGTTTTAAGAAGATACTGCTGATGTACTACTAATATCGGGTGTTTCATTTTGTTTCAGTTGCTTTTTGTTAATATGCGTAGTTGAATGATGTTGGGAACCAACGGGTCTTAAACAAGGAGGAAGAGAACCAAGTTCACTCAACAATTTTTCGGTGTCTTCATTTACTTCTTCCATCAATTAGAAGTGATATTCTGGTGCCTTGTCAAATCATACTTCTTAAGGGTACCCTCAAATTCTTGTTAAACCATACTTCTTTTTCTCAATATCACTTCCAACATTTGATCATATTTGTGTTTTGCTATTAAAGTTCTTGCATATCAACTTTTTGAGCCAGATGGTAAAAATCTCCCGGGTGAAATATAATCTGCATCAATTTTCTGGGGAATACGGTATCAGCATTAAAAACCGGACAGTGTAGCTTCAACAATTTTTGCAATGCGAATGTAAGTTTGTTTGCTTGTTGTGCTTTCACGCCTAAGCCACTTAACCGATTTTAAAAATCTTTTCACCAATGGAAAGCTGCATTACCAGCAAGTGACATAGGGTATATTTTATGGTGGGCTTATCCCCCGCCAAGTAGGCGCACAAACGTTTATTACGCTACGTTTGTTAAATGTCAAACTCAAAACTTGAGAAATATCGCCAAGTTAGATAAAAAATTCTTTATTCCAACCATCTCAGAAATTTTAAAGCAAATTTCCTCCCACTCTTTAAAGAGGGAAATACATAAAATTTTTAGCTAATTGAGTGATACTGAAAGCTCTAGGATAATATTAAATGTTAGTTTCATAAAAAATTTTGATTTATTGAATATTTAATATTTGAGTTTTATTATTTTAAAAAAAAAATAATTCCAATATATGGCCATGTTTTGTGCGAAATTTTTCACTTATATGAACCTAGATATTTTATATATGGAGATAAATTTTATGGAGATGTGCACTCCGACAAGCATTCAACTTATATACACATATTATGGGAGGAATGGTATTTTTTATTGGCTGGTGATTTCCGACAAACTCTCCCAGTAATCGAGAGGGGTACTCAGGCAGATGAAATCTAAGCCTCTATTAAATCATCAAGCTTATGGGTGAAATTTTAAAACGAATATGAGAGTGCATCTTCATAATGACATAGATTTGGGACATTATGCAGAGACGCAATTGAAAATTGGTGACGGATGTTAGGACGCAGAGACTGAATGTTATATTTTACTTTCCAGAGAATCTTGTAGTTAAGTTGAAAATAATATAGATCTTATTGATCAAGTTTACCCGTGCTTGCAACAAAATTTAAATTGTGATCATTGGTTGTACGAAGATCAATATTGGCGCCTAACAATGACATTGTCAATACAATTAGCACTGAAATTTTAAAACAAGTTCGGAGGGGGGGGGAGATGATGGAATATTTATCAAAGGATACAATCATGAATACAGAACAAAGTACTTTATATCCTATGGAGTTCTTAAATTCACTTGAACTTTCGGGTGTACCCTCATATAACTTCAACTAAAACTAAATGTACCATTTATGCTAATGCAAAATCTCGATGCCCCTCGAGTATGTAATTGAATGAGGCTTCGGATCACAAAACTGATGCAGAATATACTTGGTGCCCCTATTTTAACAGGTGTCGGGAAAGTATTATCATACCTCGAATTCCAATTATCCTCACTGACCTACCGTTTCAATTCAAACGAGAGTTCAATTTTCCCAATCTATAACTCGGTTTTACTGTTACAAAGAGTAAGGACAAACATTGCCGGCGGCAGGGGTGTATTTGTGGAAAAGCAATGCTTTTCCCATGGCCAATTATATGTAGTTTGTTCACGGGTATCCAATGCCCGAGATCTTCACATATTTGCAAATGACGAGAGAACATCTTAGCATAATATTCTGTTTTGATCTCGTTTAAAGAGGAATTATTTATTAAACGCAGATGGTTTCAACTTTTTAAAATATTAGTAGTAAAATATTTAAGACATCAAAGCTAGTGAAGCCGCAGGTAAAAGCTAGTATATATATATATATATAGAGAGAGAGAGACAGAGAGAGATCATTCGTCGAGCTCAACGTATCTAATTTTTCTAACGTTCTTTGAAGCATTACAGAATCAACCTTTCTAGATTAGGCATGTTTAACACGAATCCCCGCAAGATATTACATCAATACATTTATTCAACTTTTGACAAGATTGAATAATTTAGTTAAAGTTATAAGTATGTACAAAGTACATGAATTAAATAAATGTATTTCAAAAAACAAAATTTCCATTTACATGTAAGAAAAACTGTTGTGTACAATTTCCTATTTCGTAGAATTGGCTAAAATCGTCACTATCACGTGATAAATACGTGATATGAGTTCCCTCCTACTGAGTTCAAATCAGATATTAGAATTGTATTTTTTGTGTTATACTCTCGTAAAATTTAGATAAAATTTCAAATTTCAACGATCCTCTAATATTTAGATTCATCAAAAAAAATTTCAATGTTAAAAAAATTACTTTTCCTATTCGTGCACTTTTTAACCAAGTGCATTTTTTTAAAATTTTTGTGCATTATTATCGTTGACAAATATATGCCTTTTAAAAAATTCTGCGAAAAGCAAAACGTGTCAAAGCGCATAAACTGATAGGCCTGAAACAAGTGTGATTGTCTTTATCATATGACATTACATAAATTTATGAACTATGTTTGTTTATAGTTATCATTTGATTATGACGTTATATGAATTTAGCCCGTTGTTCATATAGCAGTTCATTTCATAAAATACTTTCATGATATGAGAAATTTCACGATTGAGTTCCGACTTGTATATCCATGTCACAAAAAATTTAAAATATACGTACTTTGAGCCTGGTAAAAAGTTATGAAATGTCAGTAGGATTGGTGTAGCAGTCATTGAACGAATACTGATTGCTAGTCTAGTTTGCACACACATAACTTTATTTTTTAAAATTTCCAATGAAGCTGGTATTGGTATTTACCATTCAAGACCTAGTATATTTTCCGGGAGTAGGTATCACTTTTCGGTGCGGCACCTTATAAGTGGAATATAAATTGCCGCATGTAATTCTGATGCCCAGTTTCCTTCTCAGAGGAATGCACCTGAGCTCTGACGATGCGAAATGCTAATGGGGTTTAAATTTTGCCCAGGGCACCCAAGCGAAACCGGCACTCTAGGGATCTTTAACATGTCGCATAATCATACGTAATGGACGCTGTCGATTTTCTGCATCATGAAAATCCACCAACTTGGACTGGAGTCAAACCCTCAACCTAAGTCGCACAAGGTCAGCGACGAACCAACTACGCCAACTAAGCGGCTATAACTTTATTCCTTAAGTTTAAAAAAGTAGTGTTAGCATATTACCTGTTAAAACAAATCAATTTTAGAAGGAAGATTTTTTAATTAGTGAATAATTCGTGAAATTGCACGAATCTCTGAGTTTACGGGATTGGATAACATAGAAGATAAAAATAGCCGAAGAAAAATTTCTACATATCACTGAATATTTTTTCTATTAGAAATGCTTTGATAATCTATACAAATAAATAAAATTGAAGTGTCTGTTTGTAATTTCAAATTGGCAGCTTTTTACTAAATGCATTTAAAGGTATATACGCGGTACATAGTATATCAAAAAATCAATTAAAATTTTTTTTGTCTGTCTGTCTGTCGGTCTGTCTGTTTGTTCCGGCTAATCTCGGGAACTTCTGGTCCGATTTTAAAAATTCTTTCACCAATGTAAAGCTACATTATCAGCGAGTAACATAAGATATATTTTATCTCCATATTCCTACGGAAACGAGAACTATGCGGGTAAAACGTTGACGTTGCTTACTCCCCGCCAAGTTGGCGCAAAATTATGCATTTGGTCAATAATGGAAATTTTAATAAAAACGCATTTGTAACAAATAACTGAAACATAGTGTAATTTAGCATCTTTACAAAAAGCAATTTTTTAATTGGTATTTATTAAACATCTAACGTTTATTACGTTACGTTTGTTAAATGTCAAATTTTGACAAATATCACCAAGTTGGCTAAGAAGTTCTCTATTACAACAATCCCAGATATTTTAATGCAAATTTTCACCCACTTTTTAAAGAAGGAAACGAAATCAAGTTTTAGTGAATTGCGCGCGCGTGATTCTATGGTATTATTAATTGACAGTTTCATAAAAAGTTTTGATTACTTTAGTAGTTTTGATTAGTTTGATTTTAGTTTTGAAAGTATTTATTACTTTGAATTTTTTTAAAACTAATTATACAATATTCATATTTTGCACAAAATTGTTCACTTATTATTTTACATGGAAGTATTACTTTGAAGATATACAATAGAGGCATCCATACAATGTCACTCGCCGAATAAAATTAGGGAGCTTTACGAAATACTTATTCCATCTTCAGTCTTTTTAATCCTCAAACCTTTTGGAATAAGTACAAAGACTACACGGCAGAAGATATTTTGCGACGAAAAACAACCAAATATGCCTTTTAATAAACACATCTACAACGAAACGCAATAAAGGTTTTCAGAATGGTTAGAAAGAAGCTACATGATTTTGAAATGATTAGCCCTAGACGTGTCGACGGAAATGGCTTCGATAATGAAAAATTACTTGAGAATTAAACTACGATTTTATAGCGTTGCAACATCAAGTAACAGAATTTATCCCTTAATTAATTCCAGATCAAAGTCACGTTTTCCAGCAAATGTTACGCAAAATATAATCCGGCAGTGGTGCATTTTTTTTTTCTCGAAGCCCCTGGAGGAACAGGAAAAACGTTTTTGCTAAACTAGAAGATAGCAGTTGCTGTGGCTTCTTCTGGTATATCCGCGATTTTACTGACCAACGGTTGTACTGCACATTCCGTTTTAAAATTATCGCTTAATCTTGCATTTGAAGATTCGCTCATCTGAAATTTCAGAAGAAATAGCTCTCAAAGCTGGATGCTTCCAAAATGTAAGCTTTTAGTGTGGGATGAAAATACGATGCCTCACAAGAAAGCTATATAAGCGTTAAATCGAACTCTTCAGGATTTATGAGATAGTATACAGATATTATAGGATGAATGGTAGCTTTATTATATATTGGCTGGTGAATTCAAGCTTATGGGGGAAAGTTGAAAAATTCAGTCTGAAAACGAATATGAGAGTGCATCTTTATAATGACGTAGATTCGGAACATTATGCACAGGTGCAATTGAAAATTGGTTATGGATGTTTGAATGCAAATGCTGGGGGTTATATTTTACTTTCAGAGAATTTGTAATGTAGAAGAAAATGATGTAAATCTTATTGCTCAAATTTACCCGGGCTTGCAACAAAATTTAAATTGGGATCAGTGGTTGCGAGCAAGATCAATATTGGCGTCTAACAATGACATTGTCCATAAAATCAACATTGAAAATTTAAACGACGTGCGGGGAACGGGGGGGGGATTTGAAGAAATATTTATCAATAAATACAATCATGGATAAAGAACAAAGTACTTCATATCCCACGGAGTTCTTAAATTCACTTAAACTTTAGGGTGTACCCTCACATAAACTTCAATTAAAACTAAATGTACCAGTTATGCAAAATCTCGATGCTCCTCGACTATGTAAAGGAACGAGGCTTAGGATCACAAAACTGATGCAGAATATACTTGATGCCAATATTTTAACATATGTGATGAAAAGGGATAGTGTTATCACACCTCGAATTCCAAGTATCTCCACTGACCTACCGTTTCAACTCAAACGATTTCAATATCCCTAGTTTTAATGTTGCTATTAACAAAGCTAACATTTCAGGTAGCAGGGTGCATTTGGAAAAGCAATGTTTTTCCCATGGTCAACTATATGTAGCCTGATCGGTGTGTCCAATGCCCAAATCTTCACATATTTGCAGCGGATAGAAGAACATATAATATGGTATACAGTAGCATCTTAGAATAATATTCTGTTTTGAGTTCTTTTAAAGAGTAATTATATATTAAACGTAGATACTTTCGATTTTTAAAAATATTAATAGTTTAAGTTATTGAATATTTGCTGTTAATTATTATAATGAATTACGTTTTCAGTTTTTTAAAACTAAGCTCAATTTTAGAATTTTTAAATTTTATTGGTCCCAATCAAGCAGTAAAAAAATTACCATATTATATTATTTACTTTTTAATGATAATGATTACGACTTTGACAGTTATTTAAAGACATCAACGCGAGCGGAGCCGCGAATAAAAGCTAGTAAATAATAAAATCAAAAAATTGCTTTTTGGTAATTTTTTTTTAAATATGTGTATCATTCCCCTCATTTGTTTATTTGACAAGAGCATATTCTTTACTTTTGCTACTTTACTTACATATTAGTAAATGTCATACCATAGTTCATTTTCAAAAATATTTTAAAATCATGGTAGAGAAAAAAATTCTGAATGTTTTGTTATAAGAACTATTAATTCATTAAAAAAACAGTTGTCTAAATAACATGACTAATCTATGAAAAACATAATAGCCATTCTTAATATCAAAGTCTAAGAATGTTTTTGGTACAATGATCTTTTTAAGCAAACCTGAAATTTTTAAAATTGAAAAAGAAAAAAAAAGCTATTTTACACACACACACAGCGTGACTATTAATTGACTTAAATGGATTACAAGATTTTAAAACAAGATATCAATCATTGGCATGGCCAAGTAATTTTAGAACGTTTTTCACATGTTGTATTTTGCAATAATGCAACTAAGGAAAATTCGGGAAAACTATGGGAAAATTTCAATATGATTCGACTCATCTAGGGCACAAATGCGACCCAATGCTGAAAACCCGAGGTCAATTGGTTGCTTATTGGCTGAGAAAAAGGTACGACAAAATATGGAATGAAGACGAAATTTGCGTCTTAATAGCACTTTTGTTCCACTACGTGAAAAACGCGCGAAAAACATATACGTGCAAAAGTACTCTCTGAACCAGGGTGTAAAATTATGACAAATGATATGACATTCAAAATGAGAGCATTTATTAATCAAAATTACATGAATGAACTGAATAAAACAAAGAAATGATCCTCAGGCCTTCTGGTATTTCTCCATGCGTGATTTCATAATGTCCAAGCAAGGGCCCAGAAGTCTTTCGAACGCATCGACTTCCAGGAAAGCCAGTTTTGTGTCTTCCAAGGCGGTAACTGTGCCTGCTCTTGGTTGTTTCTTCACTAGAGCCATTTCTACAGGGAGTGGAAAAAATTACATAACATCAATAGTTGTTTACGTACGCAAACTAACTTAATCTTTTGTTTTTAAATGAAAATATGAATGTGAAATATGAAAAAAATGAAATTTTTTTGTGCGTATTGGTTATGTATTTTCCAACTTAAAGTTAGTTTTTTCACTTTCTCATTTCTTTAGTTCTTCTCTTTAGTTTCTTTAGTTTAGTTCTCTTCGTCAAATGTAAGGAACCTGCGTGAAACTTAGAAAACATTTTCAGACAGTGAGTAAGTGTTTATTAACGTCGAATTTTCCGATAATACGAGAGCTATTTGAGACGGACCTCGCAATTTTGAATCATAGTCAAGTGACGAGAATGACACCAGAATTGACACCCCACTTTTCGCTCTTCCTCATCAAGCCAACGCGAGGACTTTGAGCCTGCACATACTTAACGTGCATCCATCCCCTCTATATGGCGTGTCTTCAGTGGCACTAGAGCTCGAACTTGTGACTCACCGCCACGAATCCCTGACCTTGACCACTAGGCTACCACTTCCATTTTCAGACAAAGGAATGTCCAGAATTTCATATAATTTTGTGACAAAAGAAACATACACTCATTTATTATACACAGTGTCATTAAAATTTAAAAACTTTTTATAAGTACGACAGTTTTTCCTCCTCAGAAAGCAAAAATAATAACCCATTTACAGTTAGGGTATTGTAGGTAAAATGTAGAACACATTTTACACCACAAAATATAAACTAATTTAGATAAAGATAGAAATGGGCCAAATGAGTTAAGAAACTTTTATATTTATAGCATTAGTGACCTTAAAATATTAAATTTATAATATTTTCCTACCTGGACAATTGCTCCAAGTTAAGGCCTTATTTTTAACATTACATAAGAACAAATTCTACCTTGAACAATATATTTAAAGGGGATGAATGGGCAAAATTCATGAAACGCCATAACTCATTCATAGGCACATTGCAAATGCATGTCTCCAGCCAATCAGTTCATGCGCTTCGCTGTTTCTAACCTTTGCTTTTTACAGAAATTTCTTCTTAAAAAGTGCATATTTGTCAGTAATAACAACTCACATATAGATAAATAGAATACAGTTGTTATAAAAATATACATATACGTTATTAGCTGGTAAACCCGTTCTTCGCACGGGTGATTTAAAAAATTAAACAATACAGATTGAAGAATAAAGAAGTTTTTCATGAGTTAATTTTACGTGAATTGCAAATTAAACAACAACAACAACAAAAAAGGCTTTTTCCATATTTCAGGTTTTCATACAAAATTCCACCCGGACAGACATACAAGCCTCTTCGGCGGCCCAGGTTTGAGAGTAGAAATTCTTTTTTAGCATTTTCATGCATTGTCATCCTCTTTTCAGTTATGGTCCAAATTTCATGTCTGTAGCTAACCGGGAAGTTACTTTAAAACCAACTACAAAATTCCACTTGGACAGACATACAAGAAAACGAATTAATAAAAAAAAACATGATAACATTGATCCCAGAGCCACGAAATTGAATACGTAGACACAACTTAACCCATGCTATCGACGGGTGGTCCTTGTTCGTGTAAATTCGTGTAAGTTACGGAGTTACGGGGCTCTTTGTCGAAATCGGGCCCACCTTTTCAGGGGCCTGGGTTCGAGACTAGAACTTCTTTTTTCACATTTTAGTTCATTGTCATCCACTTTTCAGCTATGGTCCAAATTTCAAGTCTCTAGCTAATCGGGAAATTAGTTTAAAATCTATTACTAAATTCCACCCGAACAGACAAGAAAGCGAGTTAATAAAATATGGTAAAATAGCGTGAGGAGTAGGGAGGAAAGACAAGCACAAGTGGCAAGTGGCGTGTAAATTACGGAGTTCCTATCCCCGTAGGGGATGCACCTCCTCATCAGAATTTTTAAAATTAATAACATAAAGTGGGTTTACATAAAATTTAAAAAGAGAGAAATGAAATGAAAATAAAGGAAATAATTAAATGGGCAATGGCATAAAGCCTGCTAAGAAAAACAGTGGGCGGATGAAGTCTGCCCACCATGGTACAAGGTAAAAAGACAAGCACTGAGAATTTCTCCGTGTGCCATATGGGGCACGGATGCCATAGATTGCCAACGCCTGCTCTAGAAAAAGTGTTTTCTCCCGATCACGATTATTTATTCATGGATTATACCTCTAGATCAGGGGTGGCCAACCCGCGGCACGCGTGCCACAGTGTGGCACAATGGAGTTGTAACAGTGGCATGCGAAGATTTACTGAAAAGTTTTAAAAAATTGAAGAGATAATAATGAATAACTATTTTCCTACAATTTTATTGAAATGGGGTTGTCACAGGCAAAAAAAACTCTTAATTTGTATCAAAATATGTTTGTGAATAAATGTTTTCTGTTGAACACTATAAAATAAATATCACTCAAAACTAGCTGATATGCACCTATAACAATCTAATTTTGTTAGCAGCTGCAAGAGCTAAACCTAATATATAGATAACTTGGTAAAAAAAGTTGTAATTCAAAAGCCGCATTAAGTGAGTACTGAGTGTTTAATAATTATTTTGAACTAAATGATTCAAATTACTGATTTTTATTTTATACCTAACCTAAATGGTTGTACTTGTAAAAAGTTTATAATAAACCAAAGTTTGTACTTTCGTCTTATTTATTATATAAATTTTAAATTTAGACTACATAGACTTTCATTAAAAAATGTGCTTTTATCGTAAAATTCCTATAATAAGCTTAAGTAACATCTTTTAATTTTTCCATATTTGTTTGCTGGAAAAGTTGGAAGTCGCACGTAGAATAATTTCTTATCAAACAGTGGCACTCTTCTCAAAAAGGTTGGCCCCTATTGCTCTAGATGTTATTGAAATATGCCCGTTGGATCCCGGCTGGAAAGTCGCCAAATTGATTGGAGATATTTTACCTTAAAAATATTGATAACTCTCAAATATTTCTATACCATTGATCTCTTTTAATGTAATGATTCAAATGTAATGTTGGACTCTAAGCAACCAATCATAGTAATTGAGTAATTAGGTATATATGCGAACACACTCCGAAAAATTTTGCAATTATTTTAATCTGCGCATCAGTTTTCAAGCAAGTACCATTTATGTAGGACTGATGTTGCGCTGATTTCGCAAATTGTATTTTCCATAAGAAAATTTATTTTATTTATTTATTTAAAAAAAAAAAAGTGTGCAACTTCTCGGAAGAATTTCTCAAGGTGAACAGGCTGACTAGTCTAGATTAAATTTTCATGCAAATCTTTCGATATTGAATGTCAATTTTTTTTATATTCTGAAAATTCATATGCGTGTGTGACAACGCAGACATTTTGAATTCATGTCACACAGACTTAAGAGATAAATCACTATAGAATTGCATTTTAAAGGCTTATCACTGGGTACCTGTACTAAAAAACGAAATGGCGCTTCTTCGTAAGAGAAATGATATACGTGAATTCCATGAATTTTTCTAGATTAATGAATCTAAATTATAATTCAGTACTCTAGATTTCGAAAAAGTAAAAAAAAAAAAAAAAGATTTTGAAAGTAATTGTTCTAGACATTGCAAAGAAAATTAACCTAGTTGAATATCAGAAACAAGTATGATTGTGTAAAACAGTTTTAATATAATTAAAACAGATATATATATTTCTAAATAGATAAAAAAAAAGAACAATGTGACATGTATATTTAAAAATCCCCCCCCCCATAGTAGCTTTTAAGCCTAAATATAAACGTATAAAAACTAACTGAACATACATTCATCTCCAAAACCATTTGTAATTTGATTCTTCGGTACTTACGTACTATACCGTCTGTCGACTATTTTCGCCAATTCATAAAATTTCACCAAATGCTGTCATCGTAATTATTAATGGTTTCCACCATTTGCTGTATGTCATGACATTTAGTGACGTCTTTTGATTTTAAAAATTGCTCGCAATGCGCAAGTATGATTCTTCGTTATTCTGAAAGTTTAAATCTACTTTTCACTGTATTTTGATGTAGTTTATGGAATTGCGGCAACTTTGCATACGCAGATCATACCACACCACGTCATCTCAAAGTACTATAAGTCACCCGTCTGCTAAGGAAGGTCAAGCAGTTTGGAAGTCCCTCGCCAACGTGCGCGTTGATATTGTAACCTTCTTATATATTTAACCAATCTAGATACTCTTTAAAAGTTTATGTTTTTAATAAAAGTTAAGTTTATTCTCAAAACTAAATTTGGTCATTATTAAGTCAAAATTTATTGATGCCCAAAGAATCAATCAGTGACTTACACAAGGGGGAAGGGATGGGGGTTATAAAATCTCCCATAAGCCAACAAATGTTTAATTTTTACCATAGAAAATATCCCTCGGCGATTTCGTCTACTTGTTTTTTAGAATGTAACCCCCTCCCCCATAAGAGACGTCTGAATACGCTCCTGGTATCAATTCATTACTGATATATGATTATGTATGTGATACTGATGCGATTTGATAGGGATATATGCATAGACATGATTTTCTTCTCCATAATAGCAATAAAAATTAATTTTATTTTATTAAAGTTTAATTAAAAAAATTTTGTGAAAATAATAAATAAATTGGAGATTAGAATAATTTTATTTTCCAATAAAGTTATTAAAAAAACGTTAAAAGCAAAAATAAATGCAACTAATTTTTTTTTCTTTTCCCCGCCAAATAAATTGCCAAGAAAAAGTGATTAGAAAGAGACCAAATAAATTTCTTTTATATCAAGCTTGCTCAATATTTTTGCTTACTTTATAAGTTTACATCTTTGAGATCTTGTTAGAAGTGACACTTTGCTTTTTCGCTTCTTTGCTTCTTCAAATGTGTTTCTACACTCACTTCCAAAAGTTATGCACGGAGAGGAAAATGCTAATTTCCGGAAGCCAGCTACTATACGCCGAAGATTACATATGAATGGACTGTATGCCCGGGTACCTCGAGTTTGTGTTCCTCTATCCGTTCATTCAAGAGGAGCACGATTAAAGTGGTGCCGGGAATATGGCAATTGGACTGTGTCTGACTGGGTAATGTCATGTTTACTGATGAGTCAAGATTTGCTCTGGAGCCAGATGACAAGCGTATAAGGATATGGCGTGAACAAGGAACACGCTATCAGCCCCAAAACATCACCGAACATCACGCATTCCGAGGCGGAAGCATTATGGTGTGGGCAGGGATTTCATTAGGATACCGCACCGACCTGCACATCTTTAAACGGGGTTCTGTGACGGCTGTCCGGTATCGAGATGAAGTCCTAGAACCCATTGTAAGATTGTATGCTGCAGCAGTTGGCCCTACTTTTGTTTTAAGGGACGATAACGCACGTCCCCATAGAGCTGACATCGTCGATGACTACTTGGAGAGTGAAGGGATTGCGCGTATGGCGTGACCAGCATATTCTCTCGACCTTAATCCCATTGAAAATCTTTGGGATGCTCTTGACCGTGCTGTATCTTCACGTTTCCCACCTCCAGCCACTCTTATTGAGCTGGAAACTGCTCTACAAGAAGAATGGCGATTGCTTAATGCTGCGGTGGTTGACCCCCTAATTGAAAGCAGGGTCAGAAGGTGTAAACTTTACATACAGATGAGGGGGGGATCACATACCCTATTAATGTCCTTTTTTTCATTTTATGCTGTTTATTTTCACTTTATACATAATTCTGTTAAAGTCTCCAATATGACATTATCTGATAACTTAAAAAATTTTTTATATTGTTTTCATTTCTGTATATAATTATTGATTTTGTTTTATGTATAAATATATATGCTATTTAACTGCCAAATTTCGTGTCAATCAAAGCAGTATTTGTTGATTTTTTTGCATTTTACATCTTCGTGCTTAACTTTTGGAAGTGAGTGTAATTTGGTATACATTTATAAAAGTTTTCAAAGACACTAGCATTTTAAAATCATTAAAATTTTTAAAGTTATTCTCCAAACACTTAATACCTATGGGGTACGACATTATATTTTCTTCAATGGCGTGACAGTCGCGGAAGGACCATGGCCATTTCAAGAAAAGTTTCCACCTGTCCTATCTTTTTTGGGTCTTTTTCCAATTAATCACTCTTAGAGTAGCGAAATCTCTTTCTAGGCAGCCTACCCACCTGAGGCTGGGTCGACCCCCGAGTTCTTGTTCCAGTGGGCTTGGCCAAATGATTTTCTGTGTTGAACGTTCTTTGTTCATTCTAATAACATGGTCAGCCTATTTAATTTTTTAGATTTTAATATATTTTACAATGTTTGGTTCTCTGAAGGCACAGTAGAGTTTTGAATTCGAGCGTCTATGCCGAATGTTATCAGCTTCAGTTCCTCCAAAAAAAGCTTTTAGAATTCGACGCTCAAAGACACCAAGGTATTTCCATCATTTTGCATCATTTTCCAAGTTTCTGATGAGTATAGGTCTAATTAGACATTTTAAAATTAGTAGTTTAGTATTCTTTTTAATTAAATTTTATCTTAAATACCTCCTCTGACCTTTTAGAAGCATCTATTGGCAGCATCAATTCTCCTCTGTGTTTCAGATGTGATATTGGTATTGGTGTATAATAAGGTATATAAAGCTATCAACTACGACGCAATATAATCATTATTATTTTTCATGTTAAATATCGTCAAAAGTACAATGCAGACAAAAGAAAAATGCACTTGGTGCATATTTTATCAACACATAGTGCAAGTTTTAGCTCAAGATATTGTTCAATTCGATATCGTTATCATACATTCCTGTTTAAAATGAATATTTTGTATCCCAATAATATTATCCTAACTGAAAACTATAATAAATGTTCTTATTTATACGTTTTAGCTGTAGAAAATAATTTTAGCAGTAATCGTAGGAGACCATGCCAACAGAAATATGATTAAGAAGAGCCAATGAAAAAACCAATGGAAAAAAATCTAAGCAGATCTGACGATTCAAGCAGATCTATGAACTAAGCCGAATGCATATCGAGTGTGGAGATTGCAAAACAATTAACCAATCAATAATACTCATGGTCATCACAATCAAACAATATAAAAAGATAAGGAGAAAAAAAGAAAATTAAATACAAATGAGTTCAACAAATTTTTTAATCACCTAAAAGGTTGACAAGACGGAAAAATATCTTTTTTTTTATCAAGTTTAGAGGGAAAAAGTTATTTTTTTTTCATTGCTTACTAATCAATTGCAATTGCTTCTGTTTTACACTATACATATATGATTGTGATCTGATTTGCCTCGGAGTTGAGATAAATAGTCTACAACTGCGTGATTTTCGAGACCCATTTCTCTTAAGTTGACTTGACTGATTACGTTCGGAACAGAGATTTTGAAAAAGAATATAAAT
Organism: Trichonephila clavata; assembly: GCA_019973975.1. Classification (NCBI taxonomy): domain Eukaryota; kingdom Metazoa; phylum Arthropoda; class Arachnida; order Araneae; family Nephilidae; genus Trichonephila; species Trichonephila clavata. Next base: position 47,037 of record BMAO01038551.1, read on the forward strand.
GAATAATTTTTTTTATATTCCGTGTCATTTTTTATAGAATATGCATATAAAATTGCTTTAATAGTATTATTGAGATAAAAAATTACTTAAATTCCATTTTTTGACAAAAAATGAAGAATGATGTTTTCAAAACATTGTCCTTTTATGAAAAATGCTTCTCTTTTTATAACATTTTGCTCTTTATATCTAATACTTCTGTGCCAGGGTTGAACTAAGATTTTTGAAATATATAATATAGAAGTAGATTTATGCATATTTTATAATATCAGAATGCAGAAATTTTAACAAAAAACGTCTATAATTAAGTAAATTTATCGTAATTCTAAAAACAATGTGAATTTTTAAAATTCCTATTTCAGACTATGTATAGAAGTTCCAGGAAAACATAGAGGAAAAAATTATTATTATAGAAGCATTTTTTTATTAAGGAGAATGTTTTGAAAAAATAAATCACCCTTTTTTTCCCCCATTTTTTTGCCAAATGATTGCATTTAAATAATTTTTTTATTGTAATAATACTTTTAAAGCAGTTTTATATGTACATATATTCTAATTCAACTGACACTAAATATCAAAAAAATTATCCGTTTATATGCTTTTTCAAAATCATGGTTCCGAACGTTGTTAGTCAATTTAAATTGCATAATCCCTCATTTCGTTTTTAGCATCACAGCCCATGTTATCTCTTACTACTAATTGTAAATAAACTCTCGGTGATAAAAGCTCGAAACAATTTCTGAGATTACTTTTTTCTTGATTTAAGGGAAACAGGACATCATACACATTCAAAAAAATCGATTTTTCAATTTTAATATTAAAAAATAGTGTGCATATTTTTCTGGATCTAAAAATGTATAACACTTATATGTTCGTTGATAAAACAACCTTAAAATACGAGAAAGTAATCGACAAAAATGTAAACAAACGCTTTAAAATTGTTTAGTTTTTTTTTTTCACTTTTTCTCCAAAGCATTTTTCTGCTTTTAGGTGCACTTTAGAAAAAATCATTGCTCTATAGGGTTCCAAATTTTTTATACTTATATAAAGGATCCCTGTGCATGTAGCGAACCTGTTTTCTTTAGTCAAAATAGTACATAGTGTTTTAAAAAATAGTTTTATGTGCACAAAAAAGGGGAAAAAATAAAAACTTTCAAAATTACAAAGTTTTATAATTTTTTTAAAGAAACTATCTTATTAAAAGAAAAAACAAAATATTTTACTAAAAAAATAGGTTCACTATATTTTGTGTACTGTTTTATATGTGTGCAAAAAATAATTTACATATTTAAGAGATACTTTTTTAAAAAATGGTACCTAAACATAAACATGTATTATGAGATCTCAAAAATTATGTCCAATTTAAATTAAACAGAAAAAAAATTTTCAACTAAATATTATTTTTGTATTTCTTCAGAATGATTAAAATATCTGTATTAAGATTACAAAAAAATCTAAGCTCTATTGGAAATTTTTAAAGATATATATCCCATAAACAAAGAGTCTTATTTTTGACATTTTACTCTTTCGAGCCGGTCCTGATATCCTCATGAAGAACAACTCGGAAGAGTTAAATAACTTGACAACAAGGATACAGACCTTTTGGGGTTAAGTACTCCAATATTAGATAAACGTGGATTAATAAGAATCCATTCTTGTATTAGGCTTTATGAGGTATTCTTGTAAAGAAACTTAAATTACTACGCTTTTTTTATGGCTTCCTCTGAAGTGATTATTACTTCTGCTTCGTTTTCTTTCTTTCAATTCTCGATAAAATTGTGTTAAAGTTCCAACTAACATTTTCGGATTATTCGGAAGAATATGCAAGGAAGCTTAGAAGACATTCTTAGTTCCTATTAGTTGCAATTGAATTCCCCCACGAAAAAGCATAGAAACCTGCTTAAAATTTTAAAAATTTAATCAGATTTGACTGAAGTTAAAAGAATGATTGGGTAAAAAAGAAGCATGTAACGAGTTCTTCTAAAACTATAATTCTTCATTTATGAAACCGTTGCCAACGCGATTATTATAGTATACGAGTACCGATTTTTTTTAAAAGAAGAGCTCTATCAGTTAACATTAACTGTTCTATTTCTCTGATCTTTTGTGGTTAGGAGAGGGAGGTGCCAGCTCAATGTCGTCCGCGTCACTTGACCATGGTTCAAAATGACGCGGACCGTCCCCAAAAGCCCTCGTGTAGCTGAAGAGTGCGACGTTAATATTCACTCACTCACTGTCAAAAGTGACAGGGAGGACACCTAAGCTGGCACCTTCCTCTTCAAACTACCACACCACACCAATGGAAGGACTTTGACCCTTGATAGATGAAACTCGTATCGGCCACCTCTGCACGACTAGTCTTCAGTGGCACCAGGACTCGAACTCGTGCCTCGCTGACAACGAGTTCGTGACCACGATCATTCGGCTACCACAACCAACTCAAAGGAATGAAATATTAGCATTAAAATTGTTTTAGTTTACACTCTATACATCGTTATACATGAAAAAAAGGCACAATATTCAAACCACTATACCGCAACAATATTGTGTACCGTGAGATTATTTAAATATACCACAACTGCGAAATTTAGCTGATAAATTGTTGCGACTTAAAAAATAATAAATAACGGTACTTACGTATTATACCATCGACCAGTTTCGCCAAACGAAAAGACATCGTCAATTCAAACAATGTCACCAAATGCAGTCAGTGAAAATGCAGCTAAATGCGATTCACCGTGTTCGAATGCGAGGAATTGGAACGGTTTTCCAATGTTGACTGTATATCACAACATTTGACGACATTTTTTTTTTATTTGACGAAACTGGTCAATGGTATAATACGTAAGTACCTATACATGTATGGATTTCACTAAATCTTATGCATGAACAAGACTGAGTTTGTACAAGCATGGGTCTAGTTTTTCAATATTGGCTACATATCGCGGTACTTGGCGACGTATTTTCATTTGAGGAATCGATTGATAATATAATATGCAAGTATTTAAGTTACTTGATGGAAGAATAAAAGATATAAAAAAGTAATACAGAACAGTTTGAGTTAGATTCAAAAGACTCTAATAAAATGATTCAAAAAATAAATGCTAATTATTTGACAAAAATAAAACAAAAACTTGTCATTACTTTCCAAATTAAAAAAAAAACTATTAGATTCGAAATTTATTTGTAAAAAACGACATATCACTACATCAATAATCTTTGAAAGAAGCGGAATTAATTGCATTTACCGAGATTTAAATTCAAAACATTCAGAAGAATCTTTAACTAGTTTTAGATTAACTCTAGATGCGACTATCCCATAGTACCCAAAAAGCATTAAGCCATATTATTACAACATTGCATGTTTTATTTGTAAGGATTTGGATCGTTGGATTTAAAGGCAAAGAAAAAAGGGTACTTATATTTTATATTTTCGAACAATTTCGTCAAATGCTATAATCGTTATTACTGTTTTGAAACATGCGCGGAAGTGAGTTTCGGCTATTAGCAGCAGATCGCGGCATTTGGTGACTCCTTTTGATTTGAAAGAATTGGTCGATGGTATAATACGTAAGTACTGAAAGAATTTTTCTTGCACACAGTCAAACTTCTATCCATTGTGGTGTGAAAAAAGAAAGGATTTCACCCCTCCTTTGGGTACAATTTTGAAAATTCAAAATTTGATGCGTTTTTATTCCGTTTTTACGAGAATAAATTAACGTATTATTAGTACTTACGTATTATCGCAACCGTATTGGCGACATTATATGAAACGAAGCACATGGTTGCCAATTCAGTGCGTACGGCACATGTGAAATCGGGGTTTCCAACTTGGCGAGTTATCTCGAACGTTGGCATTGTGCTACAGTACGTAAGTACCCAGAGCACAAAAATATGAGAAAAAAAATGGTACTTACGTGATATCGCAACCTATTGGCGACATTATATAAAACGAAGCAAATGATTGCCAATTCAGAACGTACGACACATAGGAAATCGAGGTTGCCAACTTGACGAGTTTTTCATAGAGTTGGCGATTGTTGCGATAATACTTAACAACCAAAATATTTACCCACCTATTAAAATTTGTCAATTTTGGCGATTTATCGCCAAAGATAATGATACTTACCATAAAATCCGACGTATTACTTGCACCTAAACTTTCAAGCTGAATTTTTTAATTTTGATGAATAGTCGCCGTATAACGTGCACCTCCTTTTTTACGAAGAAACCTGAAATGTACATATGTAGTGCTCTTATGTTTTTAAGTCATTTATTGGGTTTTTTCTCAGGCTTTGTAAAAAATAGTATTCTTCTAGAATTAATCCTCTTTGTTCATAAAGAAAGTCGTATGTTAAAAAAACTTTTTGCTGTAAGTAGAAGCTTAATTTTTGAAGTGAAACTTCTTTGCGGACGGGAGTGAATGGGAAATTTACCCAGTTTTGCGTAACAGTGAAAAAGCGAACGGAAGTAGTGATTCCCTTCTCCATTCCCCCGAAACATCGCCTTGGTGAGGAGATAGCGAGCGGGAGGAAAAGAGAGCGGGGGGGGGGTACAACACGTGACATGTTTCATATCCGTGAAAAAGTTGGACGATTCCTAAGGGGTATTGCAAAAGTATATCTTGCTGCTATGGACGAAAGGTGCTTAGGTTTTTGGGGACATAAAGTACCCTTGCTACTCGTAACGAACTCGCGTGGCGTATTTTCGTAGTTTTTATGTAATAAAAAAAACGTGCCGTTTTCAACGAATAAACGTACCCAAAATATTACCATTATATGGCTCTTCCCGTTACGGGAGTGTCTGGGGTATTATGTATATGTCACAAACGTTCGCGCCAGAAACGCTACGCATAGCGTCTTGTAAACAAACATAGTGACTTCTGTTAGTGATGCATTAAGTTTATATTATTAATTTCTATTTCCATTGAATCAAAATAAATTCTGGTCAGATAGCCTAGAACAAATGAAAAAAGAGGAAAAGAGTTTCGTGAAAGAAAAAAAAAAGAAAAACTAGCAGCAATTCCTGGCGAAAGTCTATATATTACCAGGTAGTTCTGTCGCAGCTTTTATCATCTTTATCCATAAAGTTTTAGTGCTGTACACATTAGAGACTGTTGCAATCATCGGATCCGATGATGATTAAAAGCCGATTATCTTAACTGGAGATTTTAATGTTAATTTTGCTTCAGAAGAAGCAAAGTCACTCATTGAATTCTTGAAACGGACACTGAATTTGACAATGAATACTGATTCTAGAGAAGAAAAAACAATATACGGAACCACGATGGATGCAGTTTTCTCACATTTTCTGGATTGACTACAATCCAGGATTTTTATATCCTACTTTAGTTAACACATACCTATTGTGTCTTTCTTAGAAAATGATGATGCAGAAAATTGAATAAAAACATTTTCATGCAATAAATGAAGTTCGAATTTTATTTGATTAAAGTTATCTCAGCAGTTTAATATAATTAGATCTATTCCTGCATTTACGGCCAACGTCGCCAAAGAAGTTTCACTTCTATCGCGTGACTTTCCACGGTTTTTTTTTTTTTATGCTCATGTCTTTTTTTTTATTTTTATTTTTAAAGCTATCATTTTTATACCCGGCGTATAATGCGCACCCGTAAATCTCGATCGAATTTTTGGTGTTAAAAGTGCGCGTCATACGCCGTATTTTACGGTACATATCAAAGCAACCTATTTGCGAGATTGGGGTTGCCAACATGGCGAGTTATCTTGAACGTTGTCGATTTTTGCGAAAAATTGTAAGTACCAAGATAATTTCATCACCAAGGATGGGGTTAAACCTCATATTACCCAAACCTTGCACCTGATGTTTCAGAAATATCTGACAAAAAAAGTAAAAACTGGTAGAGGGGACTGAAACAAGGAGATTAAGTATAGGATTATGGGTACGGAAATGTCGTGTGTAAGAATGCTAACATATAATTAAGCATTAAAAGCAGATGGAAAAAAGGTACTTAACGTATGAAACCGTTGTCTAATTTCATCAAATCAAAAGATGTCACCCAATGACGCAATATGCAGCCAATAGTGGAAAACATGGTACTTACGTACTATCGTGCCCCTCAGGGGGCTCACCTTCTTTAGGTGAGTACGGGTGTCACAATCCCGAGGTGCCCTAGTGATCTTTTCCTTTTCCCACGGGGTTTACTGTCTTTGGTAAACACGGGCTTCACGAACCCGGGGTACCCTAGTGATCCTTCTCTGTTTCCGACCCTCTTTCTTGTCATTCAATTCATTCTTTCTTTGTCTTCCCGTCTAGACCACAGATATTAAAAAAATGTTTGGCACAGTATAGCCGAAATCGGCTCTTGCGCCAATAAACCCCAAAATCACTCACTCACTCACGTACTATCGTGACAATACCAATGTTCAAGGTAACTCACCAAGTTGGCTACCCCAATTTCTCATGTGTCGTACACGCTGAATTGGCAACTATATGCTTCATTTCATATAATGTCGGCAATACGGTTGCGATAATACGTATGTTCCGAAAACATTTACCTTGAATGTTCACAAAATAATAATAACGATGACAGAATTTGGAGATATTTTTTGAATTGGCGAAAGTTGTCGACAATATAATAAGTAAGAACCGAAGAAAACAGGTAAAGTCAAAGGATGTAAACAGTCTAATGATGAAATTTTAACAAAAGGTGTGCTCGAAAGAGAACACCTATTGTAGTGACATAAGACTGAGTATTTATAATGTGTACTGTGAATCTTGTGTCAATACAATAGGTGCTCAAAATAATCTATTGTAGTGGCACAAGGTTCACATTGGAGGTACATGGGTTGCAGTACATTATCGAAAATATCAGGCATGTAATGCACATTTTTAACAGCAACTGACAATTTGGCTCCCAGATATTCATCTGACTCAATGGGAGATATATTTACAGATTTCAATCACAAATAATTAACATAATTATTATCACATATTTAAGCTTTTTGTATTTTCCATATGATAGCCCAAAAGTGTATATCATAGTTAAGGCTCAAGTATAGTATAGGGATTGTAACCTTTTGGATTTGGCGATTTTTATATAGATATCATGGTGAGATAACGAATTCATTCTGGCTTCCGGACACTTATCACTAAGTGAAGTAGCTTGGAGATCGATTTTGGTTGCTAAAAGAAAGTGACATCTCCAAAGGGATATAATACACTTTAACCCATAGTTTAGATTGTGTTTTTTTAGAGTTTCTTTAAAATTATATTCTACTACAGTAAAAAAATAAGAGGAAAATTGCACTTAGAATGCGCCACTTACCTCCAAAATACTCTCCTGGTCCCAGTAGAGCTACTTCTTGTTCTTCCTTTTTCTGTGTAGATTTCTGAGTCACTTTGACGCTTCCCTCTTCAATGAAGTACATGCCATCTCCCTCATCCCCTTCTCTGAAAAGGGTCTCTCCTTCCTTTATGCCAACTGGAGTCAATGCATCGCACACCTGCAGCTTCTCGTACTCATTTAAGGGTTGCAGTTCAGGTACTTTTTCCAACATCATTTTGTACTTCTGCCTCTTCTCGAAGGCTCTTTTCACGACCAACTTATTGAAAGTCCTCCGGCTCACAGCCCAGAGAAGCCCGTCTGTTTTTGCTTTAATAGTGGCGGCTCTTGGCTGATTATGAAGCAATGCCAGTTCGCCAAAACTCCCAGAGTTTTCATAAGTTTTAACCACTTTCTCTTCTTCTTTACTGTCTTTAACAGTAGCCTCAAAGGTTCCTTTATCAATTACGTAGAAGAAGTCTCCATCGTCCCCCTGTCGAATAATCACCTGACCTTTCTTTATTTCTCTAGGCATCATGGCTTCTACTATCTCGTTGATGTCATCCTCATCCAGAAATTTAAAGAGAAAGATATCCTTGGTGCGTTCTGTAATTTTTTGCCTCTCTTCATCTGTTTTGGGATGCTTTTCAATCTCTTCCTCCTCATCATCATCTTTTTCTGGGTCATATTTCTCTCCAACTACTGATTGGCGCCTAAGAGCTCTGGGTCCCAAAATGTTGGTGATGCCTGTTTTTTCTCCAGAAGATCCTGCTGGATCTTCATTCTTACCCCTGCTCTCCCTGAGGCGAGTAAAATAATCGGCTGCATGGCTGATGATGTCGTCTGGGTTTTCCACCAAGACAGTGATCGTGTATTCTAAGAGGATGTTTTCCAGAACGGGAGGCACCGAAATCTGTCTGTCAGACATGGGTTTCGATTCTTGAAACGGCAAGTCAGTTTCTGCATAAAAGAATGAAGAAATATCAAGTTTAGAAAATATAAACTTCTTTCAATTCTCCGTCTAAATATGAAACAATAAGTTGCCATTTTACATTGCTATTTTCTTTAAAAACATCATGTTATTTTATACAATATTGAAAACACGTGAATCCAGTGACATTTAATTTTGTATTTAACAATGGTTTGTTTTGAATTTTCTTATTGATTCATAGCAATATGAGTTTACATATTCAATTTAACTTTTCTTGGTATGTAAAGTATTATAGATCATATAAATGTCCAAGGGCTAAATTCATGATGGTCATATGATAAGTATAATCGCATGTTTTACATTGATTTAAAAACTAGCATTAGACTTGTTAAATCCAGAAAAAAGTTCAAATTTGATAGTTAGGGTAAAGAGGCCAAATATTACGGTTCTTTAAAAAGACTTTTCAAATTTAAAAAAAAATTATATTTATGAGTATTTTTAAATTAAAATTAAGTTTGTTTGCCGTATGTACATTATTGATGTTAATAAATATGTAGTTGTAGCAATTGCGTCTTTTGTTGTTTAGAGTCGCGTCAACTGAAAATAATGCATCGGAATAGCAACGGTGAAAATTAAGAAAATCGCAAAAAGAATAAAAAAAAACATGTCGAATGTATTTTAACATGCTAATAAGTTCCTCCTTGTTCATTTAATAATATTGATTAAACATAGATATAAATGATAAATTTATTAAGTGTACCAGGACATGCTCGAAAGCGTTAAATGCCAAAATTAAGAATCCTTGTTTATGGGACATATATCTTTAAAAAATTCTAATAGAGCTTAGATTTTTTTTGTGATCTTAATAAAGATATTTTAATCAGTCTGTAGAAATACAAAAATAATTTTTTAGTTAAAAATTTTTTTTCTTTCTGTTTAATTTAAGTTGGACAAAAATTTTGAGATCTCATAATATGTGTTTATGTTTAGGTACCATTTTTTTTTAAAAAAAAGTATGTCTTGAATATGTAAAATGTTTTTTGCACACATGTAAATCAATACACAAAATATAGTTAACCTATTTTTTTTAGTAAAATATTAAGATAGTTTCTTTAAAAAAATTATAAAATTTTTTGTAACTTTGAAAATATTTATTTTTTCCCCTTCTTCATACATAAAACTATTTATTTTTAAATTATATGCTACTTCGACTAAAAAATAGGTTTACTATATGCACAGGTATCCTGTATAGAAGTGTAAAAAATATGGAACCATATAGTGCAATAGTTTTTTTTCTTCTTAAATTGTACCTAAAAGTAAAAAATTATGCTTTGGAGAAAAAGTGAAAAAAACTAAACATTTGTAAGCCATTGTTTACATTTTTGTCAATTACTTTTTTCATTTTTTAAAGTTATTTTATCAACGAACATATAAGTATTATACATTTTTAGATTCGGAAAAATATGCACTATTTTTTTAATACTAAAACTGGAAAATCGATTTTTTGAATGTGTATGATGTCCTGGTTCCCGTAACGCTTCATAATTTTTAGAGGAAAATTTCAGTAAAAAGCAAAAGTTGGCAACAGTGAGGCACATAAAACTTATCGGCTGGAAACACGCGATTGCAATTATCACGTGGCTATAAAATCAACATGAATTTAGCGTATTAGATATACGATTGGTGTACAGATATAGTATGTAATGGTTGAGAAAGGACAAGGGATGTTTCGCTTTTCATGCTAAAGTTTAAACAGGCTAATTCTTATAATTATTTTTAACCTTCCTACCGCAGATAATAAATAGATTCCGTTTAACTTTTGTTGTGGGATGTTATGCTTATTCTGTTATGTTTTGCGGGGTACGCTATTGTAGCAACGCGCGTATATAAGTAGTATAAAAATAGTCCCCAATTATATATAATTCAAAATAATCATCCGTGATGATTGATAGATTGATTGTTTGATCTAAGGCAACACCCCGAGGGTAATGTCAACATACTTCATATTTTTACCGCTCGAGTGACAAGGGCGATACTTGAACCGGCATCCTACTCTTCAACGTAAGGGCTTTGGGCCATGACCGATTTAACGCGCATCAATCCCTTTACGCGGCACTCTTTAGTGGCATGGTGTGAGTGAGTGAATATAAATGTCAAAAACTATAATTTATGTCAATAAACAACAGAAATGGGTTAATAGGGGGATGGTGCCCTCTTACAGCTATACAGGCCTCTCAGGGTGATGTCATACTTGAAATAAGGCAGTTTATCAGTTGTTGTGGTAATTGGTCCCACACGTTCAGCAACGATGTTTTCATTTCCTGGATGGTTCTCGGAGGGTGGTTGCGAGTTGCAATTGCCCTCCCCAGATAGTCCCAAAGATGCTCTATAGAGTTGAGGTCTGGAGACCTGGCTGGCAAATCCATACGGCGAATATCCTCACTAGCTAGAAATTCGTCGTCCAGATGAGCTCTATGTGGCCTCACGTTATCGTCCATTAAAATGAACTTGGGGCCACATGCACCCTTGAAAAGGCAAACATAGGGCTCCAAGACCTCATCCCTATGCCTCAGACCAGTCACAGAGCCTCTTTCAAAGATATGGAGAGGTGTACGGTCATCCAACATGATGCCTTCCCAGACCATTAAACCTCCTCCGCCATAATTGTCGATTTTGCGGACATTAGAGTGTAGGTAGCGGGTCCCTGGTTCTCTCCATATGAACGTACTGTGAGAATCGGTGTTTAGGCTGAAACGGGACTCATTGATGAATAAAACGGTTGCCCATTGATCCATACTCCAATCTCTATACTGTGTGCACCATGCTAAACGGACTCTCCTGTTTGTAGACGTGAGAAGGGACGCAAACAGCAGGTCTTCTGGAAAACTACCCTTTCTCATAAAGTCTTTTTGAAACAGTCACCCTTGATACACGGGTTGCTGTGGCTGCTTACAAATAACTTGAGAGCTGAGAAGCTGTAGCCCCTCTGTTACGCCTCGCTATAATCGACAAATGATTATCTTCTCTGGTCGTCGTGACTATTGGACGACCTTGAATAGACTTTCTCTCGATGGATCCAGTACCTTGAAACTGTTTCCATAAGTTACACACGATGCTGGACATTAAACTAAACTCTCTACAAAGCTGGACTTGGCATTGGCCTGCTTCTAGCCTCTCCACAATTCGCCTCCTCATTCCATCATCTAAACGTTGGTGGTTACTCATTTTTATTGTTACAATTTAAATTGAACGGATTGCTTCAAAATAACACCACGAGATTCGCCGAGGTGTGCTGGTGAACGAAATACGTTTTAACTTACACGCGCTTATAAAGCCTGTTTTTCTGCTGTCTCCATCTACACACCCGTGAGCGCTTACGTATTTGCCGTATAAGAGTTGCATTTTTATCTAGAAGCAGTGGTTTTTCATTCAGTGCAGTTCTTTTCATGCAATTCGATAAAATATGCAAATTCTCTTAATTTATTTCATCTCTGTGTATTTCATCATTACGCGTGCTGTTATTCTTTTTTTTATTTTTTTTTGGTTGCAGGAACTCGAGAGTACAGTAAATATTAATATTATGCTATAAATATTAATATTAGTCAGAAAGTACTAATATTTGAAATGAATAATTATTGATGGCCAGTACTGTAACTAGTGCCTTTATTATTTTATCAGTTTATACTGAAAGAGAAAGATAGAGAAAATATAAAAATACTTTTACTTATTTTATTTACTATTAGGTATTCCCAAATATAGAGCCTCTTAGATTTTTTTTTTAAAAAAAGGTGATTGGATTCATTACACACACACGACAAGTTTTTTTTCTTCTTCTTTTTTAAAAATATTTTTAGTGGCAAGGACTAAATCATGCGAAAAGTCTTTTTGTTTGTTTGTTTGTTTGTTTGAAGTAACGTTGATCAGAAGTTTAAGTAAATGTCAGCTAAATTAATCTATGAACTATAAAAATAACTTTTAAAAGATAAATTAGTAAAAATAAAAACACTCACCTCTTTTTATAATAAGTTGACTCCAAAATATGTTTTAGGTTTTTCTGTGTTTTTAGGTGTTGCAAAACAGAGAAGTTATGGATCATATAAAACTGGAGATATTTCATTCCAATCTGAAAAAAAATATGTACCTTTATCGACAGATATTTGACGTCATATTTCTGGAAAAAATAGAGAAAAACGAGAGATTAGGATATAAATGTACATAAGGAATCTATGAAATACACAGCGCAACAAAAAATGCTTTTAAACTAATATAAATGTTCGAACATTTTCATATGAAATATCAAGAAGATTACAAAAGAAAAATTTAAAAATTTAGTTCAAATTTAAAAAAAAATTAAGAAATATATTTAATCAATCTTTATCTACTAGAAAATGCAAAGCGGTTTATGTTGGATCCAGATATATTTTTTCTTGCATTTGTAGATCAGAGGCATCGAACCATTTAGTCCTAATACCACATTGGGCAAGTGAGGGCTATTGGTCACGGACCTCGTAATTTTGAACCATGGTCAAGTGACGAGAACGACACCTGGGCTGGCATCCCCCTCTCCTAACTTCCACACTAACAGGAGGACGTTTGATCCTCGATAGATTTAAAGTGCACCAGCTTCTCTACATGGCGGACCTTCAATGGCACTAGGTCTCGAACTCATGACACGCCGGTCACAAGCCCGTGACCATAACCACTAGGCTACCGTGGTCAGGGACGTCTTAAGACTTTTTGAGACCCTGGGCCCTTACGCTGAGCTCCTATATAAATGTAGGTCCCCCTGTAATACTCTTCCCTGAGAGTCTAGGGGTGTAGGAGGATTAGAAGGAACACTAGCCATTGTATAACAAAAGAATCTAATTTATTTACAATGTTATAATCTCTACACTAATACAATCAATCCAAACTAAGAGATGCCCTAAATAATCACTAAGTCGACAATAAACGAGGTAACCGAAATATGTGAAAACAGCTATACTAGTCACAGTTACTCAAGGCGATCACTTTGACTTCTTATCAATTTAATCTAGACTTAATCTCAGCGACAATCGTCATCTTAAGTAATTCAATTAGCAAATATTAAATATCCGCGATTCGCCTTCATTTTGATTAAGTTCTGCTCCGATAGCAGACTATCCTATCTCGCTCACTAACCTGAAAACCTAGACAATATATAGTAGTCTTAATTAGCATAATCATGTTCTCTTCTTCGAAGCGTGGTTTTATAATAAAATAGTTTTTAAAGACCAGAAATTCCTCCAAAAGACCATTAGTAGAAGGGGTAAAGATAGAACCATCACACCACCTATACATTAGATAGTGTATAGCATGCGTTGCCAAATACACATACAAATCTGAAACAAATGTGTATGACTTAGAATCGCACAAATAGGCTGGACCCACTGCCGCCTTTTGACTGAAGGAGTATTAGTGGTGTGTAATGGTAGACCTAGGCCTATATAGGGGTGACGATCACCATGTAGCCAGTTGACATATCATCCGAAATTCCTAGTTTTTCGGAGAATACAACCAGACATAACATTTGACTGTTGAAATTATTTGAATCATGATCTTATTAAGGCTGAGTCGAGAAAGAGACGAGGCCCTCATTATGGCCAAGGCCCAGAACAGGGGTCCAGTTGTGACGGGGTCCGTCCCTGACCATGGCCATAACTAAATTCTGAAGCAGAACAAACAGATCACACGAAAATATGTTACATCAAACAAGTAACAATTGCACACAAAATAAGCAAGTTACCAAGTGCGTGCGGGTAAACTTCGTACCACGAACTGGACCTGATCCGGTACATTTCGACCACGAAATGTACCTGAGAGCATACATTTAAATAGTTACGATGCCTACTTCAAAAAGTAATTAGATTCAAGAATCCAATGCGCTATGTTTGCCATATGCAACACAGACTATTCGTCGCTGCTGTACATTACAGAAGATAGGTCAAAAACTTGAAATTAGTGAGATATTTTGCATTGTTTTGAGACGCAAATGCTTCTATATTTTTGTTCGATGCAAACTAATTGTCAAGGTGCTCATAAAACTGTTGTTCACTTCTGTGGATGCTTCAAAACAGTGGTAACATAATTAACGCATGATTGTGAAGCAATGAGTATTTTGTCTTTTTATTTATATCTTATCGTAATAAAGCCTTAAAATACTTAAGAACTTTGTATATATCTTACCGAAATCCAGGGTACATATATGACCAGATTTTTCTTTAAATTGAATTTGTTACCGTAGCTCCACATGGAATCAGTTTGAAAATTGACATGATATATACAGAGTTCATAAAGAAATATACACTTTTCCAATGCTGTAAAACAATAACAAAGACACACACCACTTCAGTGAACTATAAAGTAGATGTGCTCTTTAAGTTGTGTCTCGAACCCCCTGAAATAGGCCAACAATATCCACAGTGCAACACGTGCGAGATTCTAGTAAGATAAAAGTGTTCTGCACTGTGTCCAGAAAGAAAATGTTCGTCCCCTTCTTTTTTCACAAGAAAACTGTCACAGAGGCCACTTTTTGGAATATATTGATGTCACAGTTGCAGGATGACATTGACAACTTCATTCTTCAATTGGATGGTGTACCACCACATTGGTAAGCCTATGAGCGGGATTACCTCTATGAACACCTCCCTCACCGATGAAGTGGATGGGACGCGGATTACTAAATTTCACTCACTTAATGGGCACCCAGAAGTCCTGACTTATCACCTTGTGATGTCTTTCTATGAGGGGTACGTAAGGGTCAAGGTATTCATCCTTCTCCTTTCTGCGTATCAAGCCTCTATCGATGGACTTGATTCAGATACCTTAACACGAGTTTGGGCGCAAATCGATTACTGATCGATTACTTGTGTGTCTCATGTGGCTAAGGGTTCACACATAAAATATCTGTAACTGTCTCTCTAACAAAACTTAAAATAATCCTTTACAAATTTTTTTACAGGCAACATACAATATCTTACATCGTTCTTAATTTAAAGTGTATCGAAACTATATACTTTTTTATAAATCACCCTGTATTTTAAATGGTTTTAAAATATGTAAGTGGAATCACAAATGTACCATAAATTTCTATTATTCTATAACACATATCATCAGACTTGTTCTCATGCTCTGGTACCATTCGAAAAAGAAAGGCAGCATGCTTTTTGTTCTCCGAAGGACTGTGTTTATCCATTGAGTTCGAAATAAACTTTTTTTTTTGCTTTCTTTTGAAGCAGTTACAATTTTATTTAAATTTGGAATGTGTGTGATTATTGTTTGAAATATCGTTTTGATTTGTAGATTTTTATCTTGCTGGCGAATGCTTGATTCATTTTAATTCAATTCTAAAAATGTCAAATCTATGAGCCAATTTCTGGTACAAATTCTGTTTATTCTAAAAACTAATTGCTCGAGCCATAATCAGTATACATAAATTTCAGCAGTTTCTGGAATTGGAGATTCCTTACCCTCTATGATAATTACAGTATTAATGGAATTGTTTTTGTATATATTTATTCATCTTTCATGTATTTTTTCACTTTTAAAAGGTAATTACATCGCCTTTTTAATTATTTTTGCAAATCTAATATCTGGTCATCTCTCGGACACCATCAGTACGTTTTTATTAAACAGAAAAAAAATATTCTTATAACAGTTTTTGCTGCTTTTTTAAGGTCCTTGGCACTGTTGTGTGTACTAAAGTACACTGCTGTCCAAAAGTTAAGCATAATTGATAATTATGTGAATAAAGAAGGAACTGTAAATCAGAATGGCGGGAAACGTGATATGCGAGTGTAAAATGGTTATAAAATAAGGAAGCAAATCAAAATAATGATAATAATTAATTTTATTATCCAAAGTAGCAGTTTGAAAGAAAACTGAGCATAGCAAGGATTCAGACTTTAAAAAAATGAAAGAAAACATTAAATAAAATACTGATGCTGCAGTTTAATAAGGCGTGTGGTCACCTCTGACAGCCAGGCACGCTGCACAACGATTAACCATACTTGCTATGAGATGATGAATGAGTTGTGGGCTCAAACGGTTCCAAGCTTCTTTGAGAGCTCTCTTCAGTTCTGTAACGGAGCTTGATGGGTGCGAAAGGGCTACAATTTGTCTCCCGAGCATATCCCATACATGCTCGATAGGATTTAAATCAGGGGAGTTCGTAGGCCACAACATGCGCTGGATGTTTTCCGTTTCAAGGAAGTCATCAATTAGCACCACTCGGGGACATGACGCATTATCATCTATGAATATGAAGTCAGGACCGACAGCACCTCGAAACAAGTGAACATAAGGCTCAAGAACTTCGTCTCTGTATCTTTGAGCAGTCACAGACCCCGTGTCAAAGAAATGGAGATCTGTGCAGCCGTCCATCATGATGCCTGTCCATACCATTACTCCCCTTGATGGAAAATGATGTCTTTCCGTTATGTTTCTTGGTTCAAAACGTGTTCCACGTTCTCTCCATATCGTTACCCGCCGAGAATCACTACTCAGACTAAACCGGGACTCGTCACTGAACATCGCATTGGCCCACTCTCCCACACTCCAAAGTTGATATTTCAGTTCAAACGGGCGCGTTTATGCACAGACGTGAAGGGAATGCAAACTGCTGGTCTTCTGGCATACAAGCCAGCATGATTGAGTCTCCTCTAAAATCCCAGGATTATGATTTATACTCTTAAAAAATTAGATAGTAAAATATTTGTTTTAAAAGCATTCAAATATGTAAATTTTTCACTTAACCAAGTGTGCACAATATAGCGAATATCATCATAACTAAACGTCGTAATGTAGTACGTCATACAATCTTCAAAAAAGGAAGGGGGAGAAACTCTGGACAAAAGTTTCATCAATTTGAATAAGAAATATATTGCTACGTAATGGATAAATTAATTAACTTAGTTAACATGGTTAATTTACTTCTAAAATAGAATTTTCCCTAGCGGAATCTAATTTTGTTTCGCTTGTATGGTTTTTCCTCAACTAGACAATTTGAAATTTCGTCGTTCCTTTCTCGCTTGTAAGTTTCTGAAAAAGGGAGCTTTATAAGTGAGCCTCTTATATGTGTTATTAGTTGAGCTTTTGAGAGCTTGACAACAGAGAATTTGTATTTAACTTTTCTCAAATGTCTTTATACCGACCATTAGATAATTTGTTTCAAAATTTTTTTAAATTGTAAGATAACGGAAACAAATAATATTTGTATCTATATATAAAGGAGAAAAGTAACTCACTAACTCATTGCGATATCTCCGGAGCTATTAGACAGAGACTTGAAATTTGACAGGCATGTTTCTGTAATGGAATAGAGATCCACTACAGAAGTTTTGTGAAAATCGATCCCCAAAAGGCGTTGCGAGGGGTTAAAAGGCGTAAAAGATAAGTATTCTCGTTTTGTAACTATTAGTCCTACAGACGAAATTTGGTAAGCCTGTTTCTTTCATGGAGTAGAGATCCGCTACAAAAGGGGTTTGGCGAAAATCCAACCTCAGAGGGGTTGCTTGGGGTTAAGGGGCTTTATAAATAAAAATCCCGGCTTTTGAACTGTTAGACCCACATACTTGTAATTTGGTAAGCATGTTTTTTTTATTGAATCGAGATTCTCTAAGAACGGATTTTACGGAAATTGACTCCTATGGAAAGGTGCGGGCAGTTACTGGGTCGTATAGATACAAAAAAAATCCTGTTTTCGATCCTCTAGACTTCCATTAATACAATTTGGTATGCGTATTTCTTTTGTTGTGTTGAAATACTCTTAGAATGAGTATTACAGAAATCGACTCTAATGGGGGAGGAGGGGTTACGGGGCTTATTAATTAAAAAAATCTTCCGTTTTGAACTTTTAGATTTAGACTTGAAATTTGACAAGTATGTTTATTTTATTGAGAAAGGATTCACTAAAAAGGAGTTGTGTGGGAATCCTATTTGACAGAGAGGGTGTTACAAGTGCTTAAAAGATAATTCTATTTTAATTTTAGAGATTCAAGTCGGGTCTTTTTTAAATCAAGGGATGAGAATTATAAGAATGTTTTTTTCTTCTATAAATCGAACGATTAATGGTAGGACTTTAAATATCAATTATTTGTATATATAAATAGTATGTATTCCTACAACAATACAAAATTCATTTATGAAAAAATATGAATTGTAGCATATTGAAATAATTACATACATAGAACTTACATATCCTAAAATCCCAACATCTAAAATTTCTGGGAGTAATTCAGGCAATATAAGCAAAATAAGCTACATTTTAATTTATTTTTCATTAAGAAGCAGTGTACTAATTTATAAAGTTTTTTTTTATAGATCTATTTATCATTTGTCAGAAAAAAATGAATTTGTGAAACGTTTTCTGCAAAGAAATCTAGTATATGCTTCCCCCATCTGATTTCTCAAATAACTCGAAAAATGATGATTTGCCACCTTACGCTACAAAAGACAACATATCTTGAAATATTACATTTCTTTCTCAAAGTAGCACTTAATAAGATATCTTTTAGCGTCCACAATAAATTTTAAAAGTCTCGGTATAGATTTGATCAGATTTTTGTAATTTCTGCATCGTTGTTTCTCCATTCTTCTGTGATTGTTTTTCCTTCACATTTTGTATTTATATATATGTCATGTTTTCTTTTTTAAAATCAAATTATCATCATATATGTTCTACTAGGCTTAAATCAAGTAATTTAGAAAGTGTGTTCATAATTTAGGGATATTTATAGAGACTGCAGCGGCGTACATTGAGAGCAGTTAGTTTGGCGTCATTATGTTGCTAAAAAGTGAAGTCGTCCCCAATATCCAAATTTTGGACGGTTATTTTAAAATTGTTCTTTAAAATATATTTAAGTAGAACTCATGATATGCAAAACCATAAAAAAATACTAAATTACCTAATCCTGAAGCCGATTTACACCCCCACGCAAGTACACCTAAACCTCCATGTTTCACTATTCCAACTAAATTCGTGGAATTAAGTTTCAGAAAACTCAACATTGACAAAATACTGGTTTGGATAACAGAAAATTCAACATTTTTGGTTCCGAGGGTGTAAAATAGTTTATTGAAGAAAAAAAAACGAGGAACTTTATCTCAAAAATTTATGTTAAACACATCTCCACTTCCATGATGAAGATGTTCTCGCGTGGGGGTACAAATCGGTTTCAGGATTAGGTTGTTGGGTATTTTTTAATGGTATTGTGGATCACGAGCTCTATTTAAATATTTCAAAAACAGTTTTAAATTATCCATCAAAAATTTACATATTGAATATCATTTTTTAACGAGATAATGACGCCAAGCGCACTGTTCTCAATGTACACCACTGGTGTCTCAATAACTATCCCCAAATTCTAAAAACGCCTACTAAATCCCTTGATTTAAGCTTAGTAAACTTACTTGGAGAGAATTTGATTTAAAAAAAAACATGACATATAAAAACAAAATATGAAATAAAAACAATAATCACGGAAGAATGAAGAAACATCGATGCAAAAATTACAAACAACTGATTAAATTTATACCAAGACGTTTAAAATTTGTTGGGGACGCTAAAAGATATCCTACTAAGAACTAAATTAAGAAAGAAATACAATACTTAAAGCTATGTTGAGATCTTATTTAAGTGTACAAATACTTTTGTGGCATAGTTTTTTATTAGCTTTTTCATTATTTATTTTTCAAAATAATAGTTATACTATACTTTAAAAATTGAAAATGTTGTTCTATTAAGTATAAGTTGCAGATGTCATAAAAATTATAATTCTGATAGATTAATTTTTATTACTCAAAAACTAAATTTAATTTTATAGAAAACTGCAAGTTTACGAACACTTTTGTGGTCCACTGTAAATAACTGCATGAAGAAAGATTCGACAAGAAATTCTAACGATAATGACTGACAGCATGATTCTTAATCCATGTCATCTATTAACACGTAATATTTTTAATTGATGAATACGTTGATAAATGAAAATGTAACAACTCAACTAAAAAACCATTTTATTATTTCTTTATCAGTAAAAAAAATCCTAAAAAACTTCCAATCTTAATTCATTAGATATCAATTACAAGGCCTTTTCTTATCTTGTTGTTTCTGTTGTCATAGTTACCCAGAAGATACACAATGGGCTCAATTCGTATGACGTCATAATCATACGATTAATGTAATCATGTGTTTCCCGCCAATCTGTTCATGGGCTTGGTTGTTGCCACCTTTTCTTTTTACAGATATTATGTTTTAAAAAGCAAATATTTTATCAACAGAAATAACTCACATAAGTAAACAAAAAACACACATTTGATTTTCAAATACAAGAATAATATTGGAAAAAATATTTTTGATTAATTTTTTTATTACGTTTGAGCATCTTTATCCAATTATGAAATTTGAACTATTATCTAAATTTTATCAATAGAAAAATAAGTAAAAATTAGTTCAATGTCGTTTTTTTTAAAATTAAGTCGCGAGTCCATGATTGCTTTTATCATTGAGTCCATTTGATAAATTATTTCAGTTTATTTTCCCGTAATCAAGCTTTATTTAAATACTTCCCATAAAAATGAAATGGATGATGACAATTTCACTTTTACATTAAATGCAGCTAAAATACTATTATTGAAAAACGTTAAAAAAAAACTTTTTGTAACTTTTCATAACTTCTTTAAGTTATAGAATTTTGTATTAGTACCATTTCACGTATTATCATTACTCTATTACAACTTTTAAACTAAGAAAAAATATCTAAACTAAGAAAAAGTGATAAAATGGTAGATGAATTTCGAATACTATTTATTCAATTTTCACAAATATTTTGTCTTCATAACTTTCATCTTTTTCTAAATATATATAGTTCTCAATTTCACATTATTCCTTTTAAGTAGTTACTAATCGTAGTATATCAGTCATACAATTATATTTTTTCTGTTATTATTCTAAAATACTAACTTTTAGCATATCCTGATTCAGCTAATTTTATAAATGCGATTTTAGAAACAAACGTGTTATGGAAATACTTTTTATTAGTATAGAATATATAAATTTCAAGAATTCCTTCGAAAAAATGATCATATTTTATCCAAATTTAGTTGATAAGTTTTATTTATTTTATTTGAAGATAACATTCAAATAAGAATCAAAACTGTATTTAGACTTCAAAAATGTAGTTTGATTCTGACAGCCAATCTTCAGGAATTATTGCAAAATTGTTTTTAAAATTATTTGTGTGTTTATATACTAAAAACTATAAGTAATCTTATGGAAAAAAGACTAAATTTTGCGAAAAGAATATAATCACAAATATTTCAAAATAGAACGTTTTGTTTTACTTACAGTCGTTGAGCGTCCACATCAAACAACGATTTGGGGGTAGCAGAAAATTCGTTTCACACACGGGGTTTGTAATTCACTCCTCAAAATAGTTTCACAAAAAGAAATTATTAATTGTGGAAAAATGCCACCGAAACTAGAAATTCCATTTTCAACTTCCGATTTCTGAGACTCCTGACGTCATCCATCAACGCAATATATATTGCGGATGACACAACTTACATTACATTGTGTAATCTATATCTAGTTTCTGCTTCCCCCAAAACGATTTTGATTTGCGTATCTTTCTTTTTCTTTAATTGATTCGGTGAAACAATAAACCGAGTTTAGTTATCTCTAAAATGTAGAAACTTCCTCAAATTCCGTTTCGAGTTGTTTTGCCCTGCTTTCCCTCATTAGGATTCACGTGAAGAATCTCCTTTTTTTCGCCTCTGGTGTCATAACCCAAAAAGAGTGCCCCCTTAATATGGTTACAATTAAAGCGCGAAGATGTGCACGTTTGGCGACGAAAGTTGTTGCGAAACTTGTTTTTCAGATGCCGATAATGTCGCCATAATCAGCTTGGCAGAACTTATTGGCGACCTTCACAAGCGCTTTCTAGGTCAATTGTTATCCAACATTTCTTGGAAAACATTTGTGTTGTACGAGCATAGTCAGGGCCGATCCTAGGGTGTCGGCCGCCCTCGTGCGAAGATCAAATGTGCCGCCCCTCTAGAGAATTTTTCAGATTTTGACTAACACTTATGTTTAATTACTTATTTTAATACTTACATATTTACTTACTTGTTATAGTATTTAAATAATTAGTTATATATTGCAATACTTATATATTTAATTACTTATTATAATATTTAATTACTTATTAAAATACTTATATTTTTAATTACTTATATATTTAATTACTTAATATAATACTTATTTATTTAATACTTATGCATTGTGGTTATAAACTCATCTACCTGTATAAGAGTAAAAAGTAAAACATTAATATATAGAAATGCTAAGATAAAATTAGAATTGCAAAACTTTTTTTTTTGGTCAACTAATAGGTTATGGTTGCTACAAAATACTTTTAACAACATAATAAGCAAGCAAAAACATTACTTTGAAAATAAAAATAGACATTTTATAATTATAAAAGCGAAACAGTATTTTTATTCAGAAGATATAATCTAATAAAAAAGTACTAAAGAATGGATTTCGTGAAACGGAAAGTACATAAATCAGTCATTCTACAAAGGCGACTTAATAATAAACTATCAAATGATTTTTGTGACATTCTGAGAAGCAAATCTGTCAAAATATTTTTGGTGTGAAATCAATTTTTTCAAAGATTTTGGATTCAATAGAGAATGTGTCCATATCTGAAAACCTTTTTGGAGTCAGATTCCTATAAACTCTTAGAAAGAATTCTAAACTACACTCCTGGGGGGGGGGGGCACCGTAAATGCAACACCCTGAAGGGAGCACGCAAATAACATGACATTTACAACATGCATTAGCGGAGGTGAGATATGCAAATGATTAGAATTTCAGCCCAGACACACATCTCGCACGCCTGTGGCGCCACCTCAAAGCGCTATTTAAGGCTTGTAGATTTCGACGATTTCAAGTTCGGCAATTGTGTTTTTCTTGTGGCTTTTTCAAAAAACGATCCGTTATGTCTCGTAGAAAACAGTGATCAGCTTTTGATCAAGTATCCGAGTTCGACAGAGGAAGGATAGTGGCCTACCGAGATTGTGGATTATCTTTCAGGGAAATCGGTAGTCGTGTTGGACGAAACCAAACAACTGTAATGCGGATATAGGACCGTTGTATGCAGGAGGGTACGACGGACCGACGTGGTCGATCGCATCCACCTCAGTGCACCACTTCACGAGAGAACAGGCAAATTGTGCGCATGGCAGTGACGGATCGCTCAGTCACATCTCGAACCATAGCACAGCATATTAAGTCAGTTACGCGTCATTCAGTGTCTGCGCGTACCATTCGACGCCGTTTACAGCAAAGTGGTCTGTCCGCAAGACGTCCATTGTTTGGTCTACCTTTGACGCAGAACCACAGATGTCTCCGCCACCAATGGTGCGATGAAAGAAGGATGTGGGTGGCAGAATGGAATGAAGTTGTCTTTACTGACGAGTCACGTATCTGTCTGCAACACCACGATGGTCGAAATCGAGTCTGGAGACACAGTAGAGAGAGGATGCTGAACAGCTGCGTTATGCACCGTCACACTGGTCCTGCACCGGGTATTATGGTATGGTGCGGTGTACGCATTGCCGGTACTTTAAACAGCCAGCGCTACATCGCCGAAGTGTTGGAGCCAGCTGTCCTTCCTTACCTTCAGGGCTTGGCCACAGCCATATTTCAACAGGATAATGCACGACCACACGTGGCACGCATTGTCCCAAGGTTCTTCGTCAATCACCAGACTGAATTGCTTCCCTGGCCGGCTCGCTCTCTGGATCTTTCGCCGATAGAAAAACATGTAGTCAATGGTTGCTCAACGATTGACCCAGATTACACCCCCAGCTGCCACACCAGATCAACTTTGGCAATGTGTGGAAGCTGCTTGGTCTGCTGTACCCCAAGAACACATCCAAAGTCTCTTTAAATCAATGCGTGTGGCAGCGGGGATCTCCAACAATGGCGGCTACTCTGGCTACTACTTCTGGCAGGAACCACACTTCACAGAAGTCTATAAATTTAATAATTTGATACTTGGTCAACACGTTATCTACAAAATAATTTTGTTGTTCTATCTCTTGTCTTTCTTGGTGTTGCATTTACGGTGGCCAACAGTGTATATTCCTTACCATCTTAGTAGTGCTCACACACCAAATTACAAACTTTATTTGTTCTGTGTGACTAATATCTGTTGTAGAATCAAGAATTATAATACAATATTTGACTTTTAATACAATATGTTTTATTTCATTACGAGTAGATAAGGCTAAAATATTAATTATTTCATTTTGTGAATACTGCCTTAAGTAGTTTGGAATACGTGTTTTGTTATTTTTGCATTTACTGGCACTATTAAGGTGTTCTGAAATAACCGAATCAAATTTGGCCATTATCTAATGGCCTAAAAATTACCATTATCTCAACTTAGTACTAGTTCCTCTGAATGACAAATTTTGACTGGCTAAAAATTGTACTTCAGCAATCATTCTTTCAATGATGACGCACACCATCTCTTTTTCTCTCGTGTGTATACATTTTGTTGTTCCGCGTCAATGGACTAAATTCATGACGGTCACATGATGATATAAACACGTGTTCTACATTGAATTCAAAACGGACAATAAACTAGCTCGTACTTTTTATTCTATTTGTAAAAAACTTAGGTAAAATTTCCAATTGCATTATTGGGTAAAGATGCTCAAGAGTTATAAAAAGAAATTTCTGCAAAAAGATTTTAAAATTAAAGAAAAAAAGTCTTGTTTTATACATGTACTTTTAAATAAAGTGACAAATATTAATTTTTTTAAAAAAAGAGTTTCTGTAAAAAGCGTAATTTGGCCGCAACGAAGTGCATGAACTGATTTGCTGAAAATAGATAATTGCATTTATCGTGACTATGACGTCACATGTGTTTTTGAACTTGATTGTCTAAAAACACGTGGTTTAAAATTATCATGTGATTATGACGTCACATGAATTTAGTCCATAGTACAGTTTTTTTTAGCCTAGTCTTTAATTTGCTCCACGATCTTATACAGTTTTTGAGTTTTAGAGTATTTTCATATTAATAATAATGAAAAAAAAAAAACATTTCTTAGTCCAATAAAATTCTGTCTTTAGCTTCCTCAAAAAATGTCCCTTCGGGATATTTTCGATAACATTTCAATATTAACATATGTAATATATGTATGTATATATATGTATGTATAATATATGTATGTATATTAATATGTTCATGTAATCTTATTTGAAAATATATTTATAATAATTTTACTAAATTTATCTCTCTTAAGCGTAAAAAAGAAAGAAAACATTGAAACAACTCACCTATTACTAACCTAATTCACAAACTTTAAATATTCGAAAATAATTTTTAAGAAATGCCTTTTCAATACTTGATCAGCAATAACACAATTACTAATAAGAATATATTAAAAATTACAAAATAATATTGCTAAATTTCTCTTGATGTATAAAAAGAGAGAGAGAGAGAAAAAAATAACCCATCTATAAACACGTGCTATATTGACGTAACATAATGATTCAGAAGAATTATTCATAGTCGATGATTCAGAAAAAAAATAATAAAAATTTACCATAAACAAGACAAATTGCATTTTTTTAATACTGGGAGCAGTAATGCACGTCTCGTTCTAGTAGTGGAAGCTGTCATATGAAAAACAATTTAGCGTCAATTAATATTATTTCGATTAAAAATCCAAAAATGAAATTGTACAAACCATATACTCTTTCCTACAGCTGTGAATACGTAAAAACAAAAAGATTTCATTGACACTAAAATAAGCTAGTTTTCTTTTAACGGAGTAATATTTTCAGGTAAAATCTTTATTCACTTCTTATGTGAATTTATTTATTACATAATGTATACACACACACACACACATATATATATAGAAAACAAAAGAGCTTTTTTTTAAAACTAAATATATTACTTTATGGTTCGCTTTTGCATGAAGTCAAATACAATAAAATATTCCGTAATACTTTATATTAATAGGGTAAAAATATAATAGTACCTTCCAATAAGGAACCTTGTGTTTGATACAATATGTCCTAGAACCATAAATTTAAACCCACCAGACTAGACATTGAGTATTTAGTCCTTTAATGCTAAACAAATTAGTTTAATTAGAAATTCAAGTCGTAATAATCTTTAAATAAATGATATACAAATAAATACCTTAATCACAGGTTTTTTAAATTTCAAGTTCTTGAAAAATGAAAATTCTTAATAGAAAAAGTTAAATTACTATATAAATGTTTTAAATGAGTAATAAAATCTTGTATTTATAGAATTTTATTTAAAATATTCCGTTGTATGAATCTTTTTAAAACCCAGTGCATTGTGTCAGAATAAGCCATCATTTTTATTTTTTATGCAAACCCATAGAAAACGCGACCGCAAGAGGTGCAATCACTTTATTACATATTCTGTTTTGTCTTTAAATCGAAGCGTAGAACAAACAATGTTGTAATTTTTTATTTCTCTGTTCCTTTCCTCTGTTAAATTACATTGGTTTATTAGGACAACACTATATTTAATAGAAATGATTTACAGTTACATGTATTTTCGGATGCTTCACCTAAATCTTTTGGAGCTGTGGCCTACTTAAGATATAACATTTCTGATAACAATTTTAGTACTAGATTCGTTATTTCTAAATCTAGAGTAGCCCCTATTAAAAAGATAACTCTTCCTAGGCTAGAACTAATGGGTGCTGTAATTGCTGCTAGAGTAGTGAAACATCTTAAGAGAATTTTCAAGCATATTAATAGAATAATACTGTGGAGTAACTCGATGATTGTGCTATATTGGATTAAGGGCTCAGCATCCAAATTTAAACCTTTCGTTTCCAATAGAATCTCGCAAATTCAGGAATACACAGACTCTGTATCTTGGAGGCATTGCAGTGGTAAACAAAACCCGGCTGACTTATTGACTAGAGGCATAACTAGCAGAGAGCTTATAAACCACGAAAAATGGTGGCACGATCCTGAATGGTTAAAAGATTCTGAAAATCTTTGGCCTAACTTGGAAGGATTTGAATCAATAGATTCTGAAACTGTTGAGTTGAAATCCAGTCTTATTGTCAACTTAACAATTACTCACGAGAAATTTATTGATCCAGATAAATATAGTAGTTTGCTTAAACTGCTAAGAGTTACGGCTTATATTTTTCGTTTTGTTAACGCACTTAGAAGGAAAGACTTCGAAAAGGGTCCTCTTGCATCGGAAGAACTCTTCAATATACAGAAATATTTTGGGTGAAAGTAACTCAAAATAATGTTTACTCCAGTGAAATTACTTGCTTGAAAAGTGATAAACCTTTACAAAAAGATTCCAAGTTATTGTGTTTGAATCCCTTCCTTGATGACAACGGTGTTCTGCGAGTCACAGGAAGACTAGGAAAAACTACTTCTTTATCAGCGAATGAGAAACATCCTATTATTCTCCCTTCCAAGTCTAGGTTAACTGAATTGTTAATTTGGGAGTCACATAAAAGAGTATTTCATCCTGGTGTATCTCACACTTTGGTTCAGGGGAGAGAGAAATACTGGATTTTGAAAGTTCGTCAGACTATAAAGTCTCTCCTGAAAAAGTGCATTATTTGTAAGAGATTTAACTCTAATCCAGGAAATTAAGTTATCGCTCCTCTTCTAGACGTCCGTGTAACAGAATCACCTCCCTTTTCATTTGTAGGGATTGATTTTGCAGGACCGTTATTCGTCAAAGACAGTGATACTAAACAGTATATACTGTTAATTACTTGTGCAGTAACAAGAAGTGTTCATTTAGAGCTTGTCGGTAATATGACTACTGACACATTTCTTCTAGCTTTTCGACGTTTTATTGCTCGTCGAGGCTTGTGTTCCTTGGTAATATCGGATAATGCCCGTACTCTTAAACGTGCTGAATTGGAGCTTCAACAAATGTGGAAAGTTTTGAACCATGCAGATGTAAAAAACTTTTACTATGCTCACTCTATTAAGTGGAACTACATCATCGAAAGAGCCGCCTGGTGGGGTGGTTTCTATGAACGTATGGTGCGTTCTGTGAAAGTCGCGCTTCAAAAACACTAGGAAAATCATCACTCACTACTGAGCAGTTATCAACTGTTCTAACTGAGATTGAAGGAATGATCAACTCTCGACCTATCACTTACGTTGGTAGCGAAACAGAGGAACTAATTCCTTTGACTCCAGCACATTTTATTGTAGGAAAACGAATCACTTCGCTACCATCTGTAAGAAGACTTCACCTTGTGTGTGTGTGTGTGTGTGTGTGTGTGTGTGTGTGTGATTCCAATCTCTCTTCCAGAAAATGCTTAATTAAAGCTTTTAACTATCGCGAAAAGCTAATGAGATCCTTTTGGTCTAGGTGGAAGAATGAGTATTTGCTAAATTTAAGATCCGCTCATTCAAGCTTATTTAAAAATACTTCTCAATTTAAAGTTAATGATGTTGTTTTGATCAAAAATGATCAATTACCAAGAAATTTCTGGAAATTGGGAAAAATTCTTGAATTATTTCCCGGTAGAGATGGAATGGTGAGGGCTTGCAAAATCAAGACTGATTCATACATAATTAAACGTCCTGTACAATTGTTGTATAATTTAGAAATTCAGGACTGATTATTAAAATTTGCTGTCATTCTAAATATTAAAATACTTATATTCTTGAATAACATAATTTTTATGATATTTTGAATGCTGATTAATGTAAATAATTTTATTGATAATATTTGTTTTATAATGTATATTTCTTTAGATTCAAAGGCAATCTAGTATTTTGCTCTTAAATGTTGTTGCTATAGCTAGAATGATTCATGAAAATTGTGTTTTGAACTGTTTTATATTTTCGATGTATATATATTTTTCAAAAATTTCTAATGTTTTGACAATTTAGTATTTATTATGTGTAATTCATTTAATTCTTGCTTACTTCAAGGATTAATAAGTAGCTTGTTCAGTAGCTTATTAATAAGTAGAAAATTTACAATGTTTAAATTTTATATGATGAAATCTCCATTTTTTCCCTTAATTTTCAGGATATTTGTTGTTTGGATGTTATTTCTTATTAGTGCATTGAAATTTGTTAGAATATTTTTAAAAATTTTGTATGTATTTTTTAAAATTTAATGGTGCAGAAGTCAAGAAATACTTAATTTTAAAATTTAATTGCTTGAATACATGAACATTTTTTATGAACCCACTGGTTCATCCGGGGGCAGGATGTTGTAAATTAGAATCCGGGTGGTCTGAGTAGGTGAAGCTTAGTTGACACCCCGCTCAGAACCCACGTGGTCTATATCGATAGAAACCATATGTAACCTATTCTGTCTCAGTTGGAATCTTGAACTTGGCTTCAACATAACTAGATGTGCTGATGTTTTTTTCGTATTTTCTTGGCTTCGGCGTACTAGATTGCCGTTGTTTACTAGCATTTTTATCTTGATAGTTTCAGTCTAATTAATGTAATGGTTTAATTTGTTGAAAGTTATTGTTACCAATAAATCCAGGAAAGACATTCTAGGACTCCAGAATATTATTATTGCTATTATTTGATAACACCACACACACGCAACCGGTATTCATCAGATACGGTTAATATCTTGATTTTTTATTTTCAACTTTATCACATACACAGAGGAAAAATCTTTACCGAAATAAAAAGTTAAAATTTTTTTTAATGAAATTGATCTCTTTTAGGACTAAAGGTAAAAATGGTTAACGACATAGGAGAAAAAACATTACAATTCAAAATTTCGAAAAAAAAATCACATTTAATATTAATGGTTCTTTACTGACTCACATGCGTTTAAATTTTAATCAGTCGAAGCTGAATCAATTATTTCTCTAATGTTGCTACTAAGACAGTGCTTCTCCAACTTTCAATGCCTGCAACTTTCAATGCCCAATTTTCAATCATAATTTTCATCGCGCCCCCCTTCACACAATAAAAATTTATTGAGTGCAATACTAATGCACTTTGACGTTAATGCTACAATACGCGATTTTAATTATAAACTGTACAAATTATCAAGATGAATATTAAATTCTGTATATGACAAGCCTATTGAATCACTAGTAATTTTTAAACTTGTTTTTAATTTAGAATTGTGAATGGTATTCGACTACCCTAAAATAGTGAATTTGCTAAAAATCGACAATTTTTTTTATGTTTTTTCTTTTATAGGCCATCTTTTTAGCTTTATAAAAATACCTATTTTATTATTTTCTGTTCACTAAAAAAGAACTATAAGTGTTTTAGTAAGAGAAGATGCAATTACTTTGAGCAAGATATGCCATACTTTAAAGCGCGTTTTACTCGAAATGCGTTTTTTTTTAAATGCTCAAACGGGGCCAGCGATTGCTCAAAAAGTTTTTAAAATAGTTAACTGAAGTTTTTTGTGTATGTTCTGTATAATAGTAGAAGTGTTTTAACCTTCTGATTTATTAATCACCGTTTTGTTACAAAATTTACAGTCCCTTTATGTGAATATATCACTGTTTTTTTTAAACAATTTCATATAACAGATAAGATAAAAAGTGCTCTAGTTTTTCTAAAAATTAAAGTAGCTCTTATCAGGAAGACTTCGAAAATGAATAAGATAGCAACACATCAGAATAGAAAAATTGAAAATTTGCTAATAAACTTTTTGTACAGAATGTGTGTGTGTGTGGGCCGCGTTTATGTTATTTTTTTGTCAATTTTTACCCTTTTTTTCCATTTTAGTAATAATAATTTCAGTTTCTCTACTTAGTTTTAGCATATATTTCATAAAATGCACTAAGAAAATCTAAAAGCAACACACACACAAAATTCCCATATCTCCATTTAAAAAAAAAAACAAGTTGTCGCAAGTCGTCAGATACCTTAATTATCAAATACGTTGTGTAGTACTGATACATTTTTAAGTTTATTATATCCGTGTAAATATTATTTTATTTTTTATTATGCCGAATGTATATTTTGTTTTGCTTCCTTTCAGTAAATTTGGAATTTTTGAAATACTTTGGTTTTGACTTTTCGATGTGCTCGCGCCCCCCTCGCAGAGTTATCGCGCCCCACAGTTTCAGAAGCGCTATACTAAGAGATAAATATTAATATATATAAATACTTGAAAATTTATATATACAGCTGAAGTAACGATTACGTACGTTAAAAATATTAATTACTGTATTTAAGAGATTTTATTTGTATAACCGATTTCCTGTTTGTAGCAACATAACTGTTACATAAATATAAATAAACATTAATGTAAGAATCTCACTCGAGAGAAAGTTAAGTTAAGAAAAATAATGAATAAAAAAACTTGCGAGATTACTTAAAAATAATCTCCCTAAAATAGTTTGGTGGTTCATTCGCTTCTCGAAATTACTAATTCAATTAAATAGCTCATAATAAAGACAAATATCAGAAAAAAAAATTTTAAAAATTAAAAATATAGTTTTAAGTATTAGTACTTACGTTATCCACAGTAATCAACTTTGATCAGTTTGGTACGCTGCGAAATGCGATTCCTATAAAAACTAAGTACTTTTATTTGAGGAAGCGTTGTTCGATAGACAGGAACTGATTTGGCCAAAAAGTTTCAAGGATTTACTTTTTCCCTCGACAAGCTGAAAAAGTTCTGGACTCTTCTCGTGTGTCTTTTCTCTTATTACATACACTCCTACCCCACTGTAAGGAAAATTCCACCGTTCCGGAAGTTCAGGGTGAACGATCACAAAATGCCACAATAGGTTCTGCTAAAATTTATGGCCGAGGTTGAAATCTACTGTCGGTGGCATAACGTACACCCCCGCATCGGGGGGGGGGCAGTGCTCTAGACGGCCCAAAGCCTGACAACCGCCAAGTACTAAAAGTACCAAGTACCAAGTAAAATCTAACTCGAGAGCCCTAAATTTGAATTTGCAGGGGGGGGGGCAAATATTCTCAGTTATGCTATTATCCACAGTCAAGTATAAAAATAACTACTCCGTGGATTATTTAAGCCCCGTGCCATTCCCAGGAATACAAAAAGTACGGAAATCAGACGATTTCGTGGGATCCCCTTCATGTCAGTGCAGTGAAAATCTTGTCATGATAAGCATATCTACCTGTATCCCGAGGTCGGGTGCTCATAAACTTGCAAAGTAAAAATTGCCACGTAATACAGTTTTTATTTTTTAAGAGATGTAGTCTTACAAATTTTACTACCAATGGTCGACTTTTCAATTCAGTCTAAAATAATATAATAATGTTCCACGTTTCCAAAGTGTAAATAATAATGGTTTAGAAAATAGTTTCATGCAAATTCTTTCGTAACAAAAAAATATATGTATTTATTTCAAATTCGGTCTAAATGCCGCCCCAGACATGGATCTAGTTTGTCCGGCCATAGAGCCGCCCCTGTTAGCATTGTATATAAGAGTTGTAAGCAAAAATCACTTGTCCTCTACTTTGTTTTCGTAATTGTATGGTTATTATTAAATTGAAAACTTTTAATTTCTTCAAATGCACATTGAAATTTAAACATTATTAGATTAACCTTATTAGATGTTTTCGTACAGAAACTTTTTTCGCAAAAATCCTTTTTGAGACACCCTTGTTAAGCATCGATCCACAGTGTGCTGCTAGTGCCGCTATTAAGCAAAAAAAACCCAAAAAAACCCTCTTTTAATACGGTATTGCCGGATGCACCACAAATTTTGCTATCAGATGAAGGATGTTTGTAAAGAATAGACATTTATTGACAATCGACCAACAAACACACTGTGCACTAACATTCTACTTTTTCTTAAACTATCCTGTGCAATCGGGAAATCGGGACTTGATTTTTTAATAACTATTCAAAAATCAGAATATTTACATTTGAAAAATTCGCAAAAAAATTCGCTTGATTGATAGAATCACATACGGCCTGCGGCCGCCCCTTGTTTTGGCCGCCCGCATGCAGTGCACGAGCTGCACACCTGCTAGGATCGGCCCTGAGCATAGTATTACATTTTCATCACATTTTTAATCCAATCACGACTCTTTTGTCCAAAATGTTTTCAGATTTTATGGGGAACGAAATGTATAAATGAAAAATAAGTGATATTTCTGATCAAGTTTTTAAAAAAAATTTTTTTTTTTTATAAAATTGTCTTCTAGAACGGATGATTATACAATTCTATTAAAATAATGAATAGATTTTTACTGAACTTAATTGCAATTTTAAGTGTTTCTACTACTTTTGTACTCAAAATATTATAAAAAATAATTTGTAACATATTATTAAATATTATTATGAGAAATCAAATAGACATTTCGAAGAATTATATTGACATTATAATATGATAATGTAAACCTCACTTTCTAAATTATAATACATTAAAACGATTTTTAGCTCATTAAATAATTATTTCTGGTAACAATAGAGATTTTTTTCAATTCTTACTATTAGCTCACTCTCGCTCTATATTTATATGTATATATATATTTATCTTGTTCAAATTTTCAATCGTTAAAAAAATTCTTTCTATTCATCCAATCAAGTTCAAATACATTTTTTTAAACTTGTAGTGGATGACACTTGAAGTTAATATAGTTTTTTTAAATATTAATTCATTAATTACCTGTTAACTAATTAAATGAAATTAATTACCGGTTTCTGACGCCAGCTTAGATTTATCTCCATTGTTGCAACAATGTAACTGTTAAAACAATGACAAAAGTTGGCGTCGAAAATCGGTTTTTCAGTCAAACTAGCCAAACCGGGTGCGCATTGTTACAAAAATGCAGACAAATCATGCTCTTTTTTCAATTCCTACAACTAGTTCGCTCTCTCCCTATATATATAATTACTTTCTATTCATCCATTCAAAGTAGGAATTGACTCAAAATTTTTTTTATATTATTTGGTTTTTAGAAAAACAACTTTAACTGTTATTTTTGCTTTCATTTTTAATTCTTGTTTTAGTCTCCATTTCGATAGCTTTGCTTATAAATCCTTGATTTTTGGCTTATTTACATATTACCTATGCGTATACAAACTTTTCTACATATAATGAAAAATACTTTTCCAACAGTAAAAACATATCTTTTTTAGTAACTATTTTTGTTCAATATTTTCTTAGCTATTCAAATAAATTTTCTTATCAAAAATATTTAACACAAATCCAAGTTTAAAAAAATTTTAGGTTTTAAACAGGACATTAATATTTATATTTCTCAACTTTCAGACGCATAAAATAGACACATAGACAGATTTCGAATACTAGAAATATTTGATGTAAGACTAAATATTACCAAACATTCTGCTTTAAATTTTATTTTTTACCGTAGTTTCTGTGTCGAAAGAATTATACAATTATTTTTTCTCCTTTGCGATACCATTCATACCCAACGTTTCAAATTAAATATCATTAAAAGTAAAAAGTGATATTAAAATAAAAATCTAAGAGAACTATTATTTCAATATCACATCAAAATAATATAGAAAAAAGAATAATGATCTTGTTGTTGCTGGAAGGGAGAAAAGTATCAGAACGAATGCATTTAACCTAATGGAAAAAAAAAATTGTGAAGTATATTAAGATCTTCTTCCAAAAATTAATTTTGTAACACCATATTTGATTTTAAAAAATTTAGCATGATAATTGTGATTTTATTTGATGCCACAATTACAAAAAAAAATTCTATCTGAATATCTCTACTTTTTCTTGTATACAAAAATTCCTTTGACGCATGCGTACAAGCGCCGAAGGTCTCTTTAACAACTCTGACCTATTAAATATTGTTGCAAATTCAATTTTAGAGGGCCTCAGATTTTGTAATTATGCTGAGGTAAATACTTAGAGAACAAGGTTTCCTTTCAAGTATTGCCCTTGCACTTTCAATATTTTCCAATGTTATCGTCAATTGTGCGGAACGAATTCGATACCAATTTCAACGTAGTTATGTGATGTTTACACTCAGAATAACTGTTTTCACTTTTTGTGCATTGTGTAATTGATATAACTGAATTGATGTATTTCAGATGTTTCCACACACCTTGCACTTACAGCAACCACTTCTGAATTTTTTTTAAAGTTCAAACATTTAATGCAATAATGCATTCATAATAATGTTATTGGAAATTACTTTTTAAGATTATATTCCCATGGCTTTATTCATTCTTAGGTTTTACAATAGATGTGAGCTATATATCTAAAATCGATCATAATTCAATTAACTGGATGATATGATAATATTACGATAGATGTGAGCTATATATATAATATCGATCATAATTCAATTAACTGGATGATATGATAATATTACGATAGATGTGAGCTATCTATATATATAAAGGAGAAAAGCGACTCACTCACTGACTGACTGACTGACTGACTAATCACGAAATCTCTGGAACTATTCAACCTACAGACTTGAAATTTGGTAGACATGTTCCTTTGATAGAGTAGACATCAGCTAAGAAAGGATTTTCCGAAATTCGAAACGCAAGGGGCGTTACAGGGGGTTAAGGGCTTTAATAATAATTGTTTCCATGTTTAAACTACTTGATGTACAATCTTGAAATTGGGTAAGCGGATTCCTTTCAGAGAGTAGAGATCCGCTACAAAATGAGTTTGCTGAAAATCGACCCCCAAGTGGCGTTGCAGGGGCTTAGGGGGCGTTTTAGATAATTATTTCCATTTTTAAACTATTTGACGCACTGTCTTTAAATTTGATATATAGATTCCTTTCGTAGAATAATGATCAGTTACAAAACGGGTTTTGTGAAAACAGACTTCTAAGTGGCGTTGCGGGGAATTAAGGGGCGTAATAGATAAATATATCCGTTTTTAAACTACTTCACCTACCTGCTTGAAAATTGGTAGGTAAGTTTCTTTCCTGGAGTAAATATCCGCTACAAAATGGGTTTTGGGAAAATTGAACCCCAAGGGGTGTTGCGGGGGTTTAAGGGGCGTTATAAATTCCTATTTTTAAGTTATTAGACGTACAGTCTTGAAACTTAGTAAGCAGATTCCTCTCATAGGGTAGAGATACGCTAAAAATGGGTTTCGTGAAAATTGCCCCCAAGTGGCGTTGAGGGGACTTAAGGGGCGTTATAGATAATTATTTCCATTTTTAAACTATTAGACGCACAGTCTTTATATTTAATAAAGAGATTTCTTTCATAGAGTAGAGATCAGGTATAAGAAGGTTTTGTGAAAACATACCTCTAAGTGGCGTTGCAGGGGAATAAGTGGCGTAAGAGATAAATATTTTCGTTTTTAAACTATTTGACCTACCTGCTTGAAAATTCGTAGGAATGTTTCTTTCATGGAGTAAATATCCGCTACAAAACGGGTTTGGAGAAAATTGACCCCCAAGGGGTGTTGCGGGGGGTTAAGGGCAGATATAAATAATTATTTCTTTTTTTAAACTATTAGACGCAGAGTCTTGAAATTTGGTTAGCAGATTCCTCTCATAGGATAGAAATACACTGCAAAATGTGTTTTGTGAAAATCGACCCCTAGGCCGCGTTGCGGGGGTTCAAGTGGCGTTATTGATAATTTTTTTTTTTTTGCATTTTTAATTTATTGGACGCACAGTCTTCAAATTTTGATAAGCAGATTCCTTT
Source organism: Trichonephila clavata (assembly GCA_019973975.1). Taxonomy (NCBI): domain Eukaryota; kingdom Metazoa; phylum Arthropoda; class Arachnida; order Araneae; family Nephilidae; genus Trichonephila; species Trichonephila clavata. The sequence goes on from BMAO01038551.1 coordinate 83,929, forward strand.
CATAGAGTGCAATTCCCCTACAAAATGGGTTTTGTGACAACAGACCCAGAAGTGGCGTTGCGGGGGCTCAAGTGGCGTTATAGACAATTATCCCCATTTTTAAACTGTTAGACGTACAGTCTTGAAATTTGATAAGCAGATTCCTTTCGTAAAGTAGAGAACCGCTACAAAATGGGTTTCGCGAATAACAACTACCAAGTTTAATTTCGAGAGATTAAGAGGCGTAATCGATAAATATTTCCATTTTTAAACTACTTGATCATCCTGCTTGAAAATTGGTAGGCATGTTCCTTTCATGAAATAGAGTTCCTCTAACAAAGAGTAAAATTAAAATTGACCCTAAAGATGTTTGCGAGGGGTCAAGAGGAGTTACAGAAAAAAATTCATGTTTTGAATTGTTAGACCCATATACTTGAAATTTGTTAAGCATGTTTCTTTTGTTGAATAGGGATCCACTAAGAATAAATTTTAAGCAAATCAAGATCTGGGGAGTTGCAGGGGGTTACTGGGACGTATTGACAAAAAAAAATTACTTTTTTCGAGCTACAAGGACTATAATAATGAAATTTGGTTTGCATTTTTCTTTTGTTGAATTGAAATCCGCTAAGAGCGGTAATTTTGGAAAACGGCTCTCAACGGGATTACGGGGATATTCATAGTAAAACTTTTGCTTTTTTCTGTTAGATTTAGACTTGAAATTTGGCTTGCATGTTCAATTTACGGAGTAGAGATCCACCGAAAATTGGTTTTGCGGGAATCCACTTGGTTTTTGAGTTACGAAAGAGCAAACATCATTCTATGCTTCAATTTTAGAGATTTTTAGAAAATACAAATTAGATGAGTTCTGCCCTTTTTTTTATCAACAGGTGACAGTTACAGGTATAAGTATATTTTTCAATTCAATCGAATTCTTAATGCTAGGACTTAGATATCAGTAATTTATACATATATATAAGCAGTAAAATTTTATAAAACATCATGAAATACCCAGCGAAGCGGGCGGGTAACAGCTAGTATATATAATATCGATCATAATTCAATTAACTGGATGATATGATAATATTACGATAGATGTGAGCTATATATATAATATCGATCATAATTCAATTAACTGGATGATATGATAATGTTACGATAGATGTGAGCTGTATATATAATATCGATCATAATTCAATTAACTTTATGATATGATAATATTACGATAGATGTGAGCTATATATATACAATCGATCATATTTCAATTAACTGGATGATATGATAATATTACGATAGATGTGAGCTATATATATAATATCGATCATAATTCAATTAACTGGATGATATGATAATATTACGATAGATGTGAGCTGTATATATAATATCGATCATAATTCAATTAACTTTATGATATGATAATATTACGATATATGTGAGCTATATATATATATATATATATATATATCAATCATAATTCAGTTAACTGGACGATATGATAATATTAATATAGATGTGAACTATATATATAATATCGATCATAATCCAATTAACTGGAAAATATGATAATATTACGATAGATGTGAGCCATATATATAAAATATCGATCATAATTCAGTTAACTGGATGATATGATAATATTACGATATGATAATATTACGATATGATAATATTACGGTAGATGTGAGCTAAATGTATATAATATCGATCATAATCCAATTAACTGGACGATATGATAATATTACTATAGATGTGAGCTATATGTATATATATATATATATATTAATGGTTCTCTGTACAAACAAACCAAAGGTTTGCCTCAAGGTGGCCCTGCTAGCAATAGTTTGGCTAATTTATATTTACACTTTTAGGAAAATAATTATATTATTATTAATGATTATTACATTTTTAGATACATAGATGACCTAATTATTTTTGGTAAAAATAATAATTATAACCCTAATATCAATTTTTATCCGGGATATTTAAAGCTAATTAAAATTAATAATAATCCTGTTAAAACTAATTACTTGGATGTATCATTATGTATTAAGGACTATAAATTACATAGCAATATTTATGATAAAAGAGATGATTTTAATTTTAACATTGTTAAAGTTCCTTACTGGAATTCAAACATCTCTATATCAATCTATCGAAATATTATTTTCAATTATATTTATCGTAACAAGGTATTAGTTAGTGATAAATCTAATATATATTTAAATATTAATAACTTTATTAAACATTGTATGGAACACAGTTACCCTCCTAAATTTATAAAAAGTTATATAACAGTTAAATAAAAAAAGTTTAATATCTCCTCTACATGGTGAATAGTCAATCCCCTCTACACGGTGAATCTTGAGTGGCGCCAGGAAACTAACCCGCGACAGTCTGGCCGCGAGTTCATGACCATAACCAACAAGCCACCGAGGTCAATGAAAAAATTCAAGAAAATGATTCTTTTATATTACAATAAATATTAGTTGCATAACTAAGAACATAATGCAATAAATTGGATTCTAGAACAACATGATAGTATTACGGTCAATATAATCTATATAATCATGTACAAAATGGAATCTATTGGATTCCAATGCTAAAATTTATGATGCATTTAATTTAAAAAAGCTATAAAAATGTTAAAAAGTCTGCACATAAAAAGTTATATTCTTCACAACCAAGGTAATTTATAGCTCTTTAGTATATATAATGGTGGTAGTGTATCACTCTTCCACGCCACAGGTCCGGGGCTCAAACCCTAGGCTGGGCAAGGTCGACTCAGCTTTTCATCCCTTCAATGGGTTGATAAAATGAGTTCCATGCTTGCTTGGGAAGTTAACAATGGTGGTTTCTCGTCAGACTGACCACCTGGCCGGAACTGCTCATGCACCTCAGCGCCTGAGGGCACGAAAACTGAGATAGGCACAGTAGGCTTTGGTCCTTACTGGGCTGTTGCGCCACTGAGTTTAGTTTTCAGTATATATAATGAACATTAATAATAGTTTAGAACTATGAAAAATTTTCAAGATGTGCATTAAAATTTCCATAAATTTTTCTTTAAATAAAAGCCTATTAAGATTTTCACAAGTTTATTTTTAAAAGCATCATTTCTTTGTATTTTTGTTATCAAAATTAGAAATATTTCGTATTTTTTTGTCATCAAATCTTTCCCGCTAAATTTATTAAAAGCAACAGAAACTCAATCAACTCATTCTGAAGAAAAATATGGAAAAGAAATAAGTGAGTAATAATAACTTATTCACTCATTTCCTGTGTTATCTCATTCCTAGTTTTGTCACTCAACTATATCTGGAAAGTGTACACGTCAACTTAAAATAAGTATCTAACTCACACCGCAACAATTTTCATCTGTTCCGCACTACGACTGAGCACAAAGATATATAATTTCCTGGACTCTCTCGCAATTCCGGAAAGAAAATGAATCATGTATTCCCTCCAGGAAATCTCAGAACAGTTCCAATCAATAAATATTATTCATCGAATTTTCCTAGAAAGGAATCGGATGTATTATTAACCCCTTCGAGGCTTTTCCCGAGGCGAGCTCGGCCAGGCGAAACTTACCATCCTGGCTTATCCCGAGTGTAGCTCGGGCACTGTGAAAATTTACACTGTGTAATCGGTCTTTCCGGAATTATTTCACATGTGCTTTTTATGGTTTCGAATTGTTGAAAAGTTCCTCTTGGTGCAAGTTTCTGCAAAAAGAGGACGTCCTTCTATTTAGCACCCCCTTCAAGCTTGTCTGAAAAGCACTCTGTTGACTACATTCCCCCAACAGAGAAAAAAAGTAATCCAACACGACAGCGTATTATTCTCTGTTCAAAGAGAGACAGTAAAGAGAAGAGGGCAACAAGAGAAACATGATTCTAGTGTTCAGAATGTGCGATGTTGGCTTATGTGCTGTACCGTTTTTTCGAATTTATCATACACGATAACATTTTGATTAATAATTACATTTTCATCTATGTAAATACAAAAGATGTAAATAAAACTTGTAATTCAAGATAAAAGCTGGGTATATTTTAAGCTTTATATTTATAGTTAGTGAGGATTGACTCTGGTCTAATGATTTTTGCCGTACTGAAAGCCTACTTTACTGGTAAATTACTCATTTATTTAAATAGATTTTTTTTAACATTAATTTTTAGGAAATTTTGTATGCGAATGTGCTATTTTCTTTAAAAAGATATGTGTGTTTGAAACTATACATAAGAAAAACAGAGACATTTTTTTAAATCCATAATCCAGAAATAAAATGAACCTGGAAGGGGTTAATTATTTTCAAGTGCTTGAATAAACTATTTAGTCTCCATAAGTAACTAAATATGTAATAAAAAAGGTAATATTGTGTTAAACATAAAGTTTCTTCGAATAAGCAAAAATCATCTTTACTTATAAAACGTTTATGTTAAATAAAAAAAGAATATCATTCATTCGCTGAATTGTTTTTAAAAACACGCATTAATTTAACTGAGGGTACTAATCATTTTAATGAAAGTATTCACTATTGGGATGACAGATTCGGACACTGTAACAAAATGGGAGTTTTATCAATGAACCTCGTAATTCTAAACCACGATCATGTAACGAGGACGGCACCTGATAGTCCTGACGATCCTCCACCTGAGCCTGCCTTGACGATCTCCTCCCACTTCCCAGACATTTACACCTTACAGAGGACTTTAAGCCTACATAGATTTAGTCCTTTATACTAAAGGACTCTGATGGTATTAGGATTTGAACCCACGATTCGAGAGAAGCAAGGTCAGCCACGAGTTTGCGACCTTGATAACTCGACTAATGCGGTTTCACTAATTTAATTTAATCGGGTTTCATTAAAATAATATATTGTGTGGTAACATAACAATTCCAGATCATATTTTGAGCTATATGTATAGAAGAATAAAAAAAAACCAGAATATATTTTTTATTTCTAATGGGGCTGCGGACTGTGTTTTACCATTGCAGACCTAGTACGTTCCCCTGGAGCTGGTATCTCTTTTTAGTGCGGCGTCGTATAGTGGAATACCAATCACGGAAAGTGGTATTGACGCCCAGTTTCCTCTCCGGAGGGAGGCAACTGAGCTCTGACAATACGAAGCCGTTCTTGGGAATTTAATTTTGCCGAGAGCACTCAAGCTAAATAGGTCCGCAAGTGATCTTTTACATGCCGCATAATCATACGACACGGACGTTGGCGATTTTCTGCATCATGAAAATCCTCTGACTTGGATCAGGGTCGAATCCGCAACCTTAGGCGTACGAGGCCAGTGACAAACCAACGATGCCACCCAGCGGGTAGAGTACAGAATATAGAAGAATACACTTGAATTGATACAATGGTATTTATGGTTCCATTGTATTGTATTGATACACAATTGTATTGAATTGATACAATTGGTTCATATGTATTGCACCATTGACCAATTTCGATAAATCGAAGAACCTCACCAAATGCCTCGATATGCAGTTAATACTGGAAAACTGATCCTGCGTATGTTCCAACATAATAATCTTGATTGCGCATGTTCGAAAATATATAATTTGTAATATTATTCTTCTCCTACTTTGTTGGTTGGAAAAATAATTTAATATTTTTTTGGTTGAATTGTCTATTCGGCCACTTATCCCGTCAAGTGTTTTTTCGCTAAATCGATAAATGCGCCAAATCTGGTAACCCTCGTGATTTTGTATCGGAGAAGTCGGATTGGGGAAGAAAACATGCGCTAAGTTGGCAATTTTTCAAAATTTGGCGGACCAGTGGGTGATTCGACAATTCACCTTATTTTTAAATGGAAGCGAACGCAGTGGATATTTCCGAAAATACAGTCAAGTACCCTAGTACATGAAAGGCTATGGGGTTTGCCAAAATAATTAATATAAAATATTGTGGAACTATGCATCGTACTATGAGAATATGCTTATTTTGTTGAATCCTTTTGAGTTTAATTATTTCTTTATAAGCATTTGCATAAACATAAATGGTATTTTTTTAAAAACTGGCGACTTACTTTTTAATTTTTCGAGGCAATTTGAACTAAGAAAAACAGTTCATCAAATTAACTCAAGCAAACCAAATATTGGACTTTTACAAAATTTTAATTTATTAGAATCTCTATTAACTTTCCATACATCTTATAGAATATTTCCCTTTTGGAGTGACTTTTTATGAGACAATTGAATAATCGCTTGCATTATTTTGTCAAATAAAAAAAAAGAACAAAAAAGAATTGCCTCGTGTTTGCAAAAGCAGCCTTGCATTTGATCGATCACTCCTTTTTAATTATTACCAAGTTATTATTCCTAAATGATTGTGTGTTTGTGTAAGTTTCAAAATATTTTTTTTTTAATTAGCGCGCATGTTTCTACAACTACGGATGTGCTTTCCAGGCAAAATCATTTAGTTTAATACAAATATTATGTTAAAAAAATATGTAAAATTATTCAATTGCTTATTGGATTTCCATATCTTCCATATCCATTATCTTGTAAATCATTATACAGATGTGCATCTAAGAACAAAATAAAAGGTAGAAAACTAAAAAGAACATATAAAAGAAGATATCGATATATATTTCATTTTAAGCAACAAATAATTACTGTAACAAGAAATTACCTCATGATAAAAAAAGAAAAATTAAACTAAGAAAAGAGCGATATTAACTGATAGCCTCCAGAACTTTTTGGGCCTTGGTAGCCTGGTGGTCAAGGTAACGCACTCGTGGCTGGTTTGTCATGAGTTCGAGTCCAGCCCCACTGGACCCGCCGTGTAGGGAAGCGATGCTCGTTAAATCTGTCGAGAGCTCCAACGTCCTCCCGTTGGTGTGGTGTGGTAGTTAGGGGAGGGAGGTGCCAGCTCAGGTGTCGTTCTCGTCATATGACCATGGTTCCAAATGACGAGGTCCGTCGCCAAAAGCCCTCGTGTAGCTGAATAGTACGACGTTAATATTCACTCACTCCAGAACTTTTAGTAAACATAGCTTATGAATTGATACATTTCATAAATAATAATTTTTTTGATGAAATAACAAGTTTGTAAAAAATATGGATATTATTTAAAATTTAAAACACTTTGATGCTTTGAGCTATTCCTACCTTCCCTATTTACGACTACAATAAAAAAAGAAAAATATTAAATAAAATAATAGACAAGTAAAGAAGTAATAAGTTCTTTCTCTCTCCCTCTGAAATGACGAGGTACGAATAATAATATGCATTTTTCAATTTTATGCAATTAATTATTGCACAAAATTGAAAATAGCTACGAGTTATAGATCGATTAAGGAAGGAAATCAGTTTAAGGAATAGAGAAATTGAATTATAGATCAAATTTTTGTGCTTCATATGCAGTTTTTATATCTCGTTCGAACCGAAATAGGCTGCATACATCCAAACAGTTCGCTTTTCGACCTCTTAGAACAGAACTCGGTCTAAACATGTTGATCTCAAAACCTATTTTGAAACTCATAAAAATAATTTTAACAAACAACAACTTTTATTTTGCGACCAGTGCAACCTTTCAAGCTATGCCATTCCCCTTTATAAAAAAAGAAGAAAAAAACTTTTCTCTTTCCATCCTGTTTAACTCCTCTCTCCCGTACTCAATCTGAGAAATCTGGGTCAGATTGAGAACCTGAGTGACTTCGGACCCACCTTAGTCACACTCTGCTAGGGGATACAAATCTGTCAAACAGATGTTAATAAGGCGTCATCTGCCATCTATCTTCTAAACGCGGGGGAGTACAGATAATTTTTTCGCTGTTGCAATTACTTTTAATTTGTGTTTGGGATAGGTAATTGCTTTCACTTGAGGGCGACAAGTTGTTATAAATTAAATGTAAAATGAATAGATGGCGCTGCAAATAATTTGAGTTTTTTCTTTTTTTTTTAGCTTGTAGAATCAGTTATGTAATGTTCTTTGTCATGTGTACATGTGTTCTGTGTGTGTTCATTGTTATGTGTTCAAAAACCAAAATGTCTAGATGGATGGACTGAATTTACAGAATTATAAAAAAAAAATAATCTCTATATATAAAAGAGAAAAGCTACTCACTCACTGACTTACTGACTTATCACGATATCTCCGGAACTATTCAACCTACAGACATGAAATTCAGTAGGCATGTTCCTTTCATGGAGTAGAGATTTGTTAAGAACGTATTTTTTTTTGTGAAATTTGAGCCGCAAGGGGTGTTATAAATAATTATTTCCATTTTTAAACTACTCGACGTACAATCTTGAAATTGGGTAAGCAGATTTCTTTCATAGAGTAGAGATCCGCGATAAAAGGAGTTAGGTGAAAATTGACCTCCAAGTTTCATTTAAGGGGATTAAGGGGCGTAATATAGGTAAATATTTCCGTTTTTAAACTATTAGATCTACCTGCTTGAAAATTGGTAGGCATGTTCCTTTCATGGAATAGAGTTCCTCTAACAAAAAGTAAAACGAAAATCGACCCTACAAGGAGGTGTTGCGAGGGGTCAAGATGAGTTATAGAAAAAAATTCTTGCCCATTGTTAGACTCACATACTTGAAATTTGTTAAGCATGTTTCTTTTGTTGAATAGGGATCCACTAAGAATGTATTTAGCAGCAATCAACTCCTGGGAGAGCAGGGATTTACTGGGGCATATTGACAAAAAAAATTTCATTTTTCGAACTACAAGAACTATAATAATGGAATTTGGTTTGCATTCTTCTTTTGTTGAATTGAAATCCGCAAAGAGCGGTTATTTGAGAAAACGACTCTCAATGAGATTCCGGGGGAAGGGGGTATTGGAAATTTCATTTATGTTCTATTAGATTTAGACTTGAAATTTAGCTTTCATGTTTATTTTACGGAGTAGAGATCCACCGAAACTTGTTTTGCGGAAATCCACTTGGTTATAGGGTTACGAAAGTGCAAACATCATCTTCAATTTTAGAGATTATTAGAAAATACAAATTAGAAGTTCTGTCCTTTTTTTTTAACACGAGGAGAGAGTTCGTGGTATAAGAGTATATTTTTCAATACATTCGAATTCTTAATGCTAGGACTTAGATATCAATAATTTATAAATATAAATAAAAACAGTACATATTCACAAAACATCATGAAATACTCAACGAAGAGGGTGGGTAACGGTTAGTGGATATATAATCGTCTAAATGACCAATGGTATTAAAGAATTATGAATTATAACAAAAGCAGCAGATATTGGACGGCGGCACCTTTTTAGAATGATTACATTCACTGCTTTGCATCTCAGAAAAGGTATAAACTGCATAGCATACAAATCCTTATATTAAATAAAGGTACTTTTATACAATTTATTTATTGTGCTAATTCAGAGGTGAACACAAGAGTTTTTTAACATGGGGGGAGGGATCCAAGGTCGATAGTTCATCCTTCTTGTATCATACCCTAATACGTCACTAAACACATTCTTTACATTTTGTCGATTATCAGGAGCAGAAGACAGTAAGAAATGAATAATTCAATATATAATTAGTATTAATTAATAAAGTAAATTATTAATAACAAATACTCTTTGCAATTTTACGTACTATATGCAAGGAATTACAAGCGATCGAAAAAACAAGGGCTAAGAGGAGGATCCCCCCCCCCCTTGTGTGCATCGCTGTGTCAATTTTCATATCTATGGCATCAAACATATTCAATTTTAGGAACCATTTGTTCCATTAAATTGATTCTATGTATCACATTTTTCTACAATTTTTCTGAAATCATGAGGGAAATAAATTGTTAAAATTCTCATCACAGACTGCTAATTAATGTCAGTCAAATTGCATCTATATTTATTCTTCTTGATATCTATGCAAGAGAAATTTTGCTGACAAATACATGTTAACTATATTATTTTGTTTTCTGGCTGTTATGACGGGTCTTTCTTTGTCCACCCCTGCTCTGTACGATTTTTTCTTTTACAGTAGAACGTCGTTTATCCCAACTCTTATTATCCGAAGCGTCAAATATCCGGACCAGTTTTTTTTTGTTTTTGCCAACTACATGTACTGTATACGAATACGTTTTCGATCAGTGCAATGCTCAACAGTTGTTTCACGTGAGGTCAAAAGTGACAGAAAAACCCAAGGTGAGGGATGTTTGGGGAATTTCAATTGTGTGATTTGGTGAAAAATGCATGCAATGAGCTGCGGTTAGATTTAGAAGGCGAAAAAGACTTCAATGACGACCACAGGGAGGAGATTACCGACTTTGTCCAATCGATCCCAGGATTTCAAGAATGTGATGAAGATGCAGAAACCTGGGTGGCATACGATGCAGAAGACTGTGGATTTCAAATTCTAAATGATGATGAGAATGAGACTTCCGTGCAAGAAAAATCCGACCCTGTCGATGATGAAACGGATGAAGACGAGGAAAAACAACAACAATGAAAGTAGCAAGGGTCCATCAAATGTTGAAGCTTTTTCTGCGTTAGAGACAGCTATAGAGAGATACGAGCAACAATCAGAGTGCTGTCCTACTCAACTACTGCTGCTGAAGAGAATCAGAGACCTTGAAGTGAAAAAATAAAGGTGTACAATGGTACAACGAAAAGTAAGTGAATATTTTCCACAATAAAGGTAAAATTGCGACATTTTGCAGCTATTTTGCTTTTTCTTCAAGCACGTTTCCCGCATATGCTGATTTTCAATATTCATATAGTGTCCGGTTTCATAAACTGCATGGATCACATTCGGTTTTCGGTTATCCGAACAATCGCGTATCCGAACGGTGTCCGGGTGAGTGAGTGAGTATTTGGGTTTATGGCGCAAGAGCCAAATCTGGCCAAGCTGCGCCAAACATTCATTAAATCATTAAGAGTTTAAAATCATTAAAAAATCTAATAAAATTTCAGTTAAAAAAGGTAAAATTTCAAATTTCATAAAAATTGATTTTCATAAATTTAAAAACAAACAAAGATGTGGGGTGATTCCCCACCAAGTTTGATAAGTATTATTCAGAAAAAGTTATTTTCTATGTCTTGTCGGCGTTAAAAGTAAATCACCTTTGTAGTACGTTTTCCCGTCTTTTACAGTATAATTAGGATTTGGTATATATTCCTCCTCCTCTTCCCCCCCCCTCCACGTCGTACATTATCATGTCTTCCTCATCTGTAGTACATTCAACTGGAGCGAACTTTCTAGGTTTACGTGGAGTCATCTTGATTTCTATATTGGGTTTTTTTATTGTTTTTACGTGGACGCTTTTTGTTACGAGGTTTGGAAGCCTGAGATGTGGAAGGTATGGTATTGGGAGTAGTGGTACTAGTCGTAAGAACAGGACTTGCTTCAGTTGTTAATGGTGTAATGATTGATACTGTGGATGAAGAAAGTGCTTTACTGGATGAGGCAGATGCAACAGAGGTAGATAGACTAGTAGATGTTACGGGTCAGACTGTAGAAACGGGGCATGTAGAAGGGGAAGGTGTTTGTTTGGATGAGGATAATGCGACAGATTCAAGAACACTATTGGACGTGGAGGGAGCATTAGTAAACAAAGGAATAGGTGGCTGAGAATCTGATGTTGATGCAATAGTGACAGAAGATGTAAATGGTATCAGTTATGCTTGAGTTGAGGTACATGATTTGTTAACTGTAGGAATTCTGGATGGCATTATTGGTTTTGGAACGTATATTATTGGTTGTAATAATTTCAATGGTGGGCAAATTATTTTGGTAATATTTTCATCTGTTTGTGAAGAATTGTTTACCGTTAATGGTTTAGCAGCCTGAGCGTAGGTTTGAGATGGTTGTGGAGCTATTAATTTTCGGGCTTCTATATACGATATATTTTTATTAGTTTTAATTGTTTGTAATTCTTTCTCAGTTTTCCATTTTGGGCACAGTTTTGAATCGGCAGAATGGGGTTGAGAGCAGTTAATACATTTAAGTGCTAGAATGCAATCTGTGGAAGCATGTCCAACAGATTCACATCTATATAGAGCAAGTAAATTGGCCGCGGCAGGAAGTTTGTGAATGTCCGAACCTCTGACACTTGAAACAGCGCAGAGGATTCGGAATATATGGACGGATTTTACAATTCAAATAACCAGCTTTAATAGTTTTGGGTAGAGAGGGGCTGCTGAAAGTTAAAATTACATGTTTTGTAGAGATAATTGTAGTATCTTTTTTAATTGTAATTCTCCTGACCTGAATAACACTCTGATCAGAAAATCCATCAAGGATTTCTGTATCAAGAGTGTTCAACAAGTCAGGTTCAGAAATGACACCACGAGACGTATTTAGAGATTTGTGAGGACTTATTCTTACGGGAGAGTCGAGAAAAGATTTGGCAAGTAAAAAATACTTCGTTTGTAAAGCAGAACATGTTTCAATTAATAAATCACCGGATCGTAAGCGTTTTACTGATTTAGGTTTGCCACCTATTCCTATAAGTGCCTTATGAATATATAGCAAATGGTGACTTTTTGGACATTTCATCGTTTTCCAAGGATATTAGCAAAAATCTTACTTGTGTAGCAACTTGATCAAGGTTAAGATTGGGTAAAACAAGGCCTTTATCCGGGCACTTCAGCAATGGATCCAAAGACATGACAAAGACTTCGTCCTGGCGTGCCTCCACCCACCACGGAGTCCAACAAGGGATGCAGTGTGCCGGCCAACTGACATTTGTCAGACTCGGCGCTTACCTGGAGTACACCCAGAATATAGTGCTACAGCATCAGGGCGAGGATCCAACTGCATCCACCACCAACCTGGATCCACCACTTATCTGCAGCACTAACCCTACAGCAATGTCTCTCCGGGGTCACCGAAGAGAGGTATCACCAGCCGATTGACAGGAGTGGGCTCACTTCTGCCACCCGTCTACAGCGAAGCGTGGGCCAAAGGGAACGCAAAGGTATCCCCAGGACACCATTTTCCTCCTTACGGGACGCCGCACACGGCAAACTTGCCGGTCGGAAAACCAACGTTGTTAGTAAGAAAACAAAGAAATAATACGAACATCAAAATGAACAGTCGAAAAGAAAATATTAAACGAATTTAACGCAATACAAAACGCAAAATACAGTATTAATAACGAATAATATCAGTAATCTAATAAAAACACTAAAATCTAATAAATACTTTTGTAAATGTAAATTTCGAAAAATTGTCTGTAGTCTAGACGGGAAAAGAAGAAAAGAGAAAATTGAATGTCAAGGAAGAGGGTCGAAAATAGAGAAGGATCACTAGGGTACCCCGGGGACGTGACACCCGGGTTTACTAAAGACAGTAAACCCCTTGGGAAAAGGAAAAGATCACTAGAGTACCTCGGGATTGTGACACCCGTACTCACCGAAAGAAGGTGAGCCCCCTGAGGGGGAAACGGTGTTCGGTCTCCATTGATTCGGATAAACGACGTTCTACTGTAGTTGAAACATTTTAACCCTGAAGCGATCACACGGGGCACTGAGTCATCCCAGGAAGACAAAATCTTTAATTCTGGGAAGACTGTTTATTTGATACCAATGATCTTAACAGTATCTATCCTCCTATATAATAGTCTACATGGAAATTAAAACGTATTTGTCACAAATCTCCCTCTTTTTTGAGAGTAGCAAACGTTTTCTTGCAATCTTAAGGTACTTGGGGTGACTGAGTTTCCCACTCGACCACTTTTGTTCCAAAATATTTTCTATGAACAATCTACATTTCCTCCTATGTGAACGACTTGTTGTGTTGTATGACTCATTATTGCTTATTAATGAAAGTGAACAGACAATGCCTATGTATCCACTGAGCGCTTGGGACGGGCGCCCAAGGGCCTGGATGAGTCCGTAAGGTCTCGGATAATTTGGACTTGATCTGGTTTTCTGGTAATAAATTACGATACGTCAGGAGCAAGGAGGCCTGTAGATCTTCTGCGCCCAGGGCCTGAAATTAGCTTAAATCGGTACTGAGCTCGTTGATACGTTGGAGAGACTCTACGCCGAGATACCCAGAGGCGGATCAAGGTAATTGGAGGTCCCTGGTGGTAAAATGCTTGAGGCCCATGGGTTCAAGAATCAAAAAACCAAAAAAACGGATAAAATTCGTTGACCTTAAATTCTCAAAATAAAATGTGTTACTAGCAATAAAATTCAACGGCTTAAGAAAAATCTTAACTGTATTTGAAAGGTTAAAAACCTTGCTAAAGCTTTCAATTTTGCTATACAACTTTACTTTTTGATTTCTCTTCGGCAAATCCACAAATTATTATTGCCGTATCTATTCTGTCAAATAATCTTGTTCTGTATATAATATGCCCATCTTGTTCGATTTGTCTTGTCTCCCATAGTACTTCTTAAATAATTGTTAACACGCTTTAAAACCGGGAAAAAAGATCTCTAACCTGATGCATTCGATACCGATATTCTAAAAATATTTTCAAAAGTATCTGCACTTACTTATTTACTTACATATTTGTCCATCTTTTTTAAAAGGGAAGTTGCCTCCAGTATCGTGGTCTTTTTTCCTCATTCGTACCACAGATTTCAGTCAGAGTCACTTTTATTAATCTGTATCCTGCTTTTAAGGCATAAATTCAACAAACTTGAAATAGTTTGTGTGGCGACGCTGTGATGTTCCTCGCCCCTTTTAAAGCGAAGTGAAGATTCAAGATCATGTATATATACTTCGACTTTGAAAATAACTTACTCACTTACTTGTTGCTGGTCGTGTTTGCGTCTAATAAACGTTGTGTTTTAAGGAGTGAGTATTTATGAGTCTACACGTATTGACCCGGATGTGATCTGAACACGCAACCTTCTGATCTCTTATCATGTCGGGAACATGCTAGGAGAGTTTTCTCTACAGTTTTCTTTGAAGTAGACATATTTTTTTATCACATAACTTCACTTTTTTTCATTTATCTTCATAGTAAAATTCACTGATGGAAATAAAAATCCTATTACCAAAAAGGAGCTGTGCTATATCAACGAAATTTTGTAGGCGTGTTTATACATCTGAAATATGACTATATATATGGTTCAAATGTCACTTAAATACATACTAGTTGAGCAGGATACGAATCAAGTGTACTTTAAATGTGTGCTATAAAGTTCGCGAGTGTTATTTGTCGTTGAGATTTGACGTAGTGGGTTGATGAATGACTTTGAGAAGTTGGAGAGGACATTATCAACAGCTCGCTAAGTTTGTGTGAACGAGATAAAATCTTACAAGCTGAAAAAAGGTGGATTTTTTTCTACGATATCGCAGAAAGACTTGGTAGCAATGAATCCAATGTGCATGGTTTTTGGCAGCAGTGATCCTGGGAAGAAAACTATGGTCTACACTACCTCAAGAAAACTATAGTTCAACCTACCAACACTGACAGAAATCACCGCTTTATTCACCACATTGCTGGGGAACAGCGTAGGGCATCTAAAGCAAAAATTGGAGACTTTTCGGCACCAAAGTGACACAGTGAACTATAACAATCAATCGTTTGAGAAATAGCTCCCAGTCAGCGCCCTGAGGTGTTCATACAAATAGCTTCAAATCACTTACATCTATGACTTCAATAATGTCATAGTAGAGATCACTAGTGAGTTCAGTTGCGATGTGTTGTGTTCTCCGCTGAAATATGTTTCTGTCTTAGTGCCAGTGATGGTTGTTTTTTAATTAGAAGAAGGCCAGGTTAGCGCCTGTAAACAACCTTTCTGAATTATGGTCTGGTGAGAGCAATTTTCTTTGATTGCAGGAGTACTCTCGAAGTTAATTTACTTACCCTGACAGCAAACTTTTACGTCAGTCGGGAGATTTAAACTGTTGCACTGCCTTTTTCCAAAATCATTCAAGGGGTATTTTCCAACAGGATAATGTACACCTTCTACCATGTTTTAACCCAGCAGGCTCTATAGAGTGTCAGCATGTTGCCTTGGTCTGCTGTAAACCAGATCTTTCTCCATTGGAGCATGAATGAGTCATCACTGGATGATAATGACAGTGTCATCCACAACCAAATTTATACAACCTTATATGGACTGACCAACACATGCAATTCGGTCCCACAAGCTGATATCCGGTACTTGTATGACACATTGTATGTAAATTTAAGTGCTTGCGTTTAAAATTCTAGGGGTTACATCATTTTTTAATGTAAATTACCTCATTTCACATTTGAAATGGCTCTTTTCGTGCTTACATTAACCTGTAAACGTAAAACTTTAAAAGATTAAATATGTTACATAGAGAAATGTATTGCTTAAGTTTCATAAATCTACAATAATTTTTTTCTTGGTGTTTGGATTTTTCTTCATCAGTGTAAAATGTATCCGAGAGTAACCAAGCATGGCTGTGAACTAAAAACGAACTTGTTTGACTTGAATAGTATTCCTTTAATAGAAATAAAATTTTGAGAAAAAATGTATGTGAAACTTTTGTACAGATTGCTTCAATACATATATACGGCACAATTATGGTTGGGGCTGCTACACAACACAAATGCGTGGAAATCATCGGAGTTGCAAAATTGGTTCAAGATCTTTTTGTTGCACGTTGAATTTATAGTTGAAATCCATCAAGCTTGGGTCCCCTGGCGGCCGCCAGGTCCACCAGCCGATAGTCCACCTCTGGAGATACCCGATATTAAGAGCACGTTTCCGTTCCCTTCACGGACATCTAAGCTTGTATTTCAACAGGATAAGGCCCAACCGCACTTTGCCCCTTTTTACTACGTTTTATGTCTTCACTTTGTACATCTTAGACTCGTATTCGCGCGACTGCAAATGTCTTCACCAAAGTTGTTGGCTATGATGACAGTACTCTGATTCCTGATTTGTCCATTTACTTGCTTCAAATCGCAGAAAGGATAATCAGATTTCGCCAAATCATATTCATCCGTTTGGCGACTTATGTGTTTGCAAACTTCTTTTAAATATATATTTGCAAATAATAATAGTGTAAGTACGTAATCTACATCATTTCAGATTTGCGACTAAAAGAATAAGGTGTAACCCTAAAGTGTTTTGAATTTAACGCCATTTATATATGCAAGTATAAAATACACTTGCGGTTAAAAGAAATAAAACAAACAAAAGAAGTGTTCAATATCTGAGAAAAAGTGGAGGAAGGGGGGTGTTAGCAATTGCTAACCATAATATAAACATTTTTCTGAAAATAAAAATAAAAAAAAAGCTCAAGCATGTGAAAAAAAATAATTTGCGTTCTAACTGCTAAATATTTTTTTATTTTTATAAAGGAATACGCTTAGAAATGATGATACGAATTAACATGAAAGGAACACGTTTAAAAGGTGAAAAAACGATTGATGCTTAATATTACCATGTTTTTAATAACTCGCTTTCGTTAATGTCTATCCGGGTGGAATTTTGTAATTGATTTTAAACTGTGTGACTTTCCGAGCAGCTAGAGACTTTAAATTCGGACTATAGCTCGGAAGTGGATGACAATGCATGAAAATGGGAAAAAAGAAAACAAAAACAAAAAGGAGGAATTTTATAATATTTAATCCGTAAAAAAACATGATACATTAAAATTTTTTGTAATTCGAACTTTTTCTTCTTTACACACTTTTATTTGTTTGACCTGTTCAAAAGAGACGGAATCTAATATAACGATCCGAGGCCTCGTAAACGGAGAGAATAAATACACTTCAGACCCGTTAATTAATATCCATTGAAGAGCAAGACTAATTCCACAGCCCCGTAATTCCAGCTTCAAATATCAAACTCAAGGATAAATTCAACAATGAATAAATGACAGTTTAAAAAACTAAAAAACACGCTTTTATTGTAGTTCGAACTAAAAAATGAAAAATAATTTATAGTTTGAAAAAAAAAAACTAAAAAACTCGCTTTTTATACTGAATCGAACTAAAAAGTAAAAAAAAATAATTCTTAATAAAGAATAAAATGATTAACGAGAAAATGAATGTCATTGTGGTAAAAGCGTGGGGTGTTCTATAAATGTATCAGTTGTTTTAATTTCTAACTTCTATTCCGAAAAGCTGAATTAGTGTAAAAATGTAGTACAAAGCACCCCACGCTTTTACCACAATGACATTCATTTTCTCGTTAATCATTTTATTCTTTATTAAGAATTATTTTTTTAACTTTTTAGTTCGATTCAGTATAAAAGCGTGTTTTTTAGTTTTTTTCCAAACTATAATTCTAGTGTTTGTCTTCTTGCTTTTTCTACACTTCTGTATTCGGCGCGACTGCCAAATGTCTTCCACAAAGAGTATATTTTGGCTCTGATGAGCAGGTATCTCTGATCGCCCCGGATTGTGCCGATTTACTTGCCAATGGGCTAAATAATCGCACGAAGACGAGAAGCATGTGTTTCCAGCCAATCAGTTCATGCAGTTTGTTGCTGCCATCTTTTGTGTTTTGCAGAAATTTTCTTTTAGAAAGTATATATTTGCAAATAATAATAGTGTAAGTACGTAAACAAAATGCATTTAATTTAAAAATACCCGTATAATAAGTATGTATTTTCTTTAATTAAAAAAAAAAATTTTGAAGAATTTTAACACCCAGAGGCGGATTAAGGTAGTTGGAGGCCCCTGGCGGTAAAAGGTTTGGGGCCCATGGGCTTAAGAGTAGAAAAACTAAAATAGTGAAAAGAGTCATTTACTTTAAATTCTCAAAATAAAATGTATTGATTACAATAAAACTCATCGGCTAAAGAAAAATCTTAACTGTATATATAAGAAAAATATTAAAAACCTTACTTAAGAGCTTACAGTTTTGCTGTACAGTTTGATTTCTCTTTGGCAAATTCATCAATTATTTTTACCATATCTATTTTGTCCAAAACATTTTATTCTGTATATAATATGGCTATTTGTTCAATTTGTCTTTTCTCCCATAGTACTTCTTAAATTATTTTTAACACGTTTTAAAACTAAAAAAGATCATTTACCTGATGCATTCGATATCGGTATTGTTAAAAATATTTTCAGAAGTTTTTCTACATTAGTATTTTTCTTGCATGCCGATAAATTTCTAGCTGGGGTTTCATTGCAACTTTGTTTTCTTTTCATTTTTTGTTCCAAGGTGGCGTGGTTGGTATGTCGCTGGCCTTTGCACTCATCAAGCTTGGGGCCCCTGGCGGCCGCCAGGTCCAACACCCGCTTAATCCACCACTGTTAACCATTCCAGGAATCTTTCAGAACGTAAGAAATTCCATCCAGCGTCACTGTCTGGCTTACCAGCCGACTTCTGGCCGTAATTTTGTGTCCCTGTTGTAGTACAACCTTTCAGTAAAATGTTTTTTGTCCCATTAATGTGTTGCTATTTCTGTTCTTTTTCTGTGCTTCTTTGCACCATAGCTCGTAACTGCTGCATTTGTAACCCATCACTCCTATATGATTCTGAGTCGCCTATGTACCCCCTACACACCCTATCAGTTTATACGTCGATAGCGAATCCCCCTGTATGTTTATATGAAAAAATGTCATTTGTATTCGGACATTTTTCACAAGTGTTAGGACTGTTTTACAATCAGAGGATAGTTCGTCTTCTTGACGTTGTTGAACAATTGATAAGGAACCAACTTGATTTTTAGAAATGCACATTTCTCGACGATCACAAACAGATAAAGTGGTATAACACTAACGCGCTTATAAAGCATTTCTTAAAAGCATTATTTATCCGCTCTGGAGACCCCAGTTTTTATAGGTTTTTTTCAACCGGAAGCTTTTAGAATCATATGATTGCCCCTAAAGATTTTTGTGATTCATCAAAATACACGGATGAGATGCAAGTTTGCATTAGTTTATTTCAAAAACGATAATATCTCAATCTTTTGGGAGTTAAAGTTGTAGTTATTTCTCGTTAGGCGGGTAAACTAAAAATTAGCCACCCATCCAGTATAGTGGTTAGTGACGCTGACTGCGGTGTCGTAGGGCCTGGGTCCGAATCTCAGAGAAGGCATGGCTGCTTGTGTTGTAATCCTTCCTTCTTTCCCTTGTGTTGTAAGCCCCCGTGTGATACATTGTGTGGTGCACGAGGTTTATAAAAGCTCTCATTAAAAAAAAAAAGAAATGAAAATTAATTACCGCGTGAAGTTTTGACAGACCCAAGACCAATGTGGAATAAAATCCCATGAAAGCAAATTTAAGTAAATTATTACACACACGCACGTGCACATGCTTCGAGATGTGGAATAACAACACAGTAATGAATTTTAATTATTTGTACATTTGATACCCAGGACAAAAACATAACTTTTTTGAAAGAAAAAAATGTATTGTTTTTCCTAAATCTCGGAATTTTAATATAGCATAGGGGTGGTCAACCCATGGCACGCAGAGTTCTAGGAGTGGCAAGCAAAGACTTATTGAAGGATTAAAAAATTGGAAAAGATAATAATGCACACTAATTTTTTTTTACTAGCTTATTAAAAGGTGGTGATTTCAGGCAAAAAAAAACCATCAAAATCTATTTTAAATACACTTAATTAAATAATAATAAAAAATTATAATGTAGACAACACTCCTTCATTGTTGTGTGGTTTGGTTTTCCGCAGGAAGTGCATTCCCGAGGTTCTGGAATTTGAGGGAGTGTGTTTTAAAGTATTTGGTAGAAAACAGTGAACTGCCCAGTGAGTGCTTGCTTCTCAAGAATGAAGATAGGCTTTGAGATTTAGTTTTCCTGACCAATACTGTAAGACTTTTAAATAATTTAAATTTAAGATAAAAGGAAAAAAGATTGTTCTTTTCCAATCCTGATTGATCTTATACCTTCTTTTGTCAACACACTTTGGCCTTTTTTTTTGTCTCGATAATTGGAGAAAAAAAGAGAAACTGATGCACACCTAAAACAATTCGATTCTGTTAGCATCTTCGAGAACTGATTCTAATGTAGATGACTCAGTAAAGAATCTACGAAATAAAAAACCACACTAAGAGAGTACTGTATGCTTAAGAATTATTTAGAAGTAAATTTTTCTGGTTACTCATTTTGATTTTATACCTAACCTAAGTGATTGAAACTGAAAAGAAAATTTTAACAATAAAACTTAAGTTCGTACACACACACACTTTTGTCTTATTTATTATGTTATTTTTTAAACTTCTACTACTTAGACTTGCATAAAATATGTACTATTTGCGTCAAAATTTCATAATAAGC